>PVIW01010327.1:0-44992 GCA_004026585.1 Noctilio leporinus
CTGGATAAGGTGCTGACCTGCAAACCCAAAGGTTGCCGGTTCAATTCCCAGCCAGGGCAACATAACCAGGTTGCAAGCCAGGTCTCCAGCCAGGTCTGTAGCTGGAGGCAGGTGAAAGGCAACCATACATTGATGTTTCTCTCCCTCTCTCCCTTCCCCTCTCTCTGAAAAATAATAAAATCTTAAAAAAAAAAAAAAAGAAAAGAAAAGAATTTCATTTTGGGGAAAATCCCCCCTCTTATATGACTATTGGCGCACACAAAAAAATAGGTTCTTCTATTTTTGTAATTAATTCTTATTTCATGTCTGTTGTCTCCTCTTGGTAAGTTGAGTGAGGCAATGTGAAAACCTTAGAGATCCCTTTGCAGCTTTTCACAAAGAAACAAGCTCCTTATTCCTTGCCTTTGACATAACTTTAAACCCTAAGTAGAAGGGGTGAATAATTCTTCAAGTAGAAGGCATGTATAAATCTTTCAAAAGGGCAAGAAAAAAGTAAAGGCAACAGTAGGTATATCATTTATACATGATAGACAGTCCTTTACTTAATTCATGGAAAGGCTGTCTTCACTATCCTCACTTCCCTTCCCCCTGGACAAAGGAATGGAGAAATCTTTCAAATCTTCTCTGAAGAGAGCATTTGTTTTTTTTCCCATGATAATTACATATGTTCTTGGTGCCTATTTGGGAATTGAAGTAGAGGAGAGAGTAGTAGACATGTGGTCAGCAGTATTAATTTTTAATATACATTTATTTGTACCCCAAACTGTGAGAAAGAGTGTGGTAGGTTCAAAAAAAAGTAATTTGGAGATCAGACAGACTTCAATTTTAATGACAAGTCACAATGCCTAACAAAATAAGTTTTGATGATCATATCTTGCATAAACTTGACATTGCTCTTGTGAGATGCCTTACCTAGTAAATTTTACTTTTTTTATAGACATTATTTAGTTTGTTTTGGAAGAGAGTCTTTATGTTTGCTCTATAAATCTGAATCAGAAGAAAGATGGTGTTATTAAAAGGTAAGAGAACTGAGGTTTGAGGTAAGTGATATCAAGGGTTCCCTTGAGCTTTCTGTGATTTTATGGTAGGGTTATAATTCAGGGAAGTACCTCTGTGAATCAATAGGAAAATAAAAAAGAGTACTTTTATTGCTCATTCAAAATTTTGTTCCTTTTTTTTTTTTCACTTTAAGACCTAACTGATCTCACTACTGTCTAACCACTGGTGTTCTCTTTCTCCCTAGTTCACCTCTTTCTCACCCCCACAAACCCCCATGCCCAACGTTTATAGGAGAGTGATTCTGAAAGCAAAGTCTCCTAGATGGGAATGGTTGGTGAGCAGTGCTGACCCTGACTCACTTTTCATGCAGAACACTCATCTGGCCTGGTGAGTGTGTGAGGAGCAATTCTCTGCCAGGTTTGATGATTTTGCCATTCCAGGGAGTGAGGAAAGTCTCACTACCCCGCCCCCACTCTCTGGTGAGGCAGAGAGTAGAAGAGTTGCCAGAGAGTGGGAAGAGGAAACTGAGCTTCATCAATAGTTTCCATGTCTGTCTACACAACAGAACAACCACAGAGCTTTGAAGTGCATATTCTTAGGCTTTCTCCCAAGCATACTGAATACCTGTCTCTGGGGTGTGGTCTGGGGGATCCTTACCTTTAACAGGCTCCCCATGTGAGTGCCAGAGACCCGGCTCTGCCTTTGGGTGTAAACCTCTGTAGGAAAGCCCCGTGTAGCAAGAGAAGGCACCAAAATCCTTGATCGTTCTTAGATGGGGCCCCCTAAAGTTATGAAGGAAGGACTATACATTATTTGCTGGGTGGTTTTGAATGTCCCAGGGAAAGATCTTTCTAAACATCTATTTTTTCCAAAGACATATTGACTATATCTACAAATAGCCTTCTGTCTGCATTACGGGGATGGATTTCACCAATGGGCAGACAGCCTAGATCACTGATGTAGAAACTTTGTACCTGTCTTTACACATCCAACAATAGTTCCATCAATGTTATTTCCCTTGCTTAAGCCATCTAAAAATTTAAAACAATTTTTTTTTTCTGTGCAAATTGCTGAAAAAAGTTGGGAAATCAAGCCAATGGCTACAGGGAAATTATTTACCTCTCTCAGGACTTTTCTCTGGCTTTAATAGGGGCTACTAAGCCTCCTTCCTGTCATCCCAAGACATTCCTGGATGAAATTTGAGTTTGGCAGCATCCATGCTTTAGTTGCATTCTCACTAAAATTGGAGCTTTGGGTATGGTTAGAAAAAGAAATGAGAAGAGTTAAACTTGCAAAGATAATTCATCTCTTCTAGGAACTTTCTGTCCATTGCTGAGTTCTTATCTCCTCTTTCCACCAACACCTACTGACTGGGATCTTGGATCCTGAATTTTGACTTATTTTGGCAGTTCCCTGTGCATGTACTGTGGTTGCCATGGAAATGTTATCCAGCATGCTGCATGCTGTCTCATCTTCCCTCCCTCTCTTAATTTCTCTCCAGTCTTATACACCCACCCTCACCCCCTTTGTAATAGAAAACTTAAAACACTGCATTTCTTCAAACTATTTTGCTACTCTCCCTAGTCACATTGCGTGTGTTTTAACTTCATATAATCAGAGCAACCTGTTAGTCACTGAAAGAGAGGGAAGGAAATTCATTTTACACTTCTCTGAATTAATGCTAGGATGCTCAAACATTGAAGGGAATTCAGGCAATTTTAATGAAATTAACATCCCTCCACTTTCATAGGGGTTAAGCCTTTGCTGAGGTTCAGAGAGGCTTATTAACCACACCTTTCTGATTTCCACCTGGACTGTTTCTTTATGTCCTGGTGTTATTTATAAAAGAGAAAGTCTGAACTATCCTCAACACTTTAATTCCCCATCCATGAAATAATCACTTTGTCTATTGTCTGCACTGACTCATAGGCATCTCTGCAGATGTTGACATGCTGTGTTAGCAAGAGTTGGGCCAAATGAAGACAAGATCCTAGTGTGAAAATCTAATATTCACTCCGATTTTCTCTTCTTGCTGTGTGGTATGGGGAGCTGGAGTGGGAATGGGTGAGAAAGGAATTTTGTATGTGCTTAACCATATGAACATTGAGAAAAAAGTTATCATCCTATTCCCTGAGGATATTTTAATTTTTCTCAAAAATTCAAAAATACTAGAAAACAAATAACAAATTAACTCTCCTTTTGTTTTTCTGGTTTCTTATTAAAAGATATTCTCATTTCAGTGTTATATTTTTCTCTGTCTAATCTTACAAAGTGAATTTACATGGGTGAAGAGCATCCAAATGATATTTTTACACATATTTCATAATTCCCCAACATTTTTATTTTTCAAACCAAAATAAATCATTGTCAGCAACCACAATATCAAGAAGTCTCATTTCTTTTTCCTTTCTTATGAATTAAGATTTGAGTAAGTTGCATAATTCTTGCAGGCAGACATGTTTTTTGTGGATAATGTAATGGGAAGAACATTAAAAGGAGAGTAATTTAAAAGGGGTCTTTGTAAGAATAAAGTCAACCCAACTTTTGTTTCATAGAGTTTAGCAAAGAAAGATTATAGTTATACATTCCTTAGAAGTTATTATTATAAAAGATCAATATTTTTTTCCACAGGAAAGTGATATCAATGCTAGTATCAGTACACAGTGTTGAGTATATGTGTGTGTGTGTGTGTGTATGTGTGTAAGAGTGAGAGGAAAGAGAGGGAAAGCAACAGAGAAGGGATGGATATGGGGGTGGGAAGTGAGAAAAGCAGAGGAGATGCTTTCAAGACTAGTCTTCTGGAAGTTCAAAACAAATCGGTAAACATTTATTGAACACTTACAATAAACAAGGCATTAATTTGTATTCTATAAGGGACAATGGAAGGGCAAGATTTGATTCTTACCTTCTAACAGTGTATTGTCTAACTTGGAGGACAAGATACAGACATGTACATACATTAGGTAACAAAAATGGTCAGATCAACACTAAATGAAAGGCTGAAATGTAGACTGGAATCTACAATGGGCAGAAGAAGATAAGAGAAGAAAGGGACCTTGAATGGTCAAGAAGGTATAGACAAAGGCTAAACTTTGACTTGAGTCCATAAGTATGAGCAGAACATGGATTATCCTCAACTGAGAGAAAATGAGAAAGAGACAGGAAAGTGCAAGTTAATGTTCAGGGTACAGTGAAGAAACCACTTGTGTTCAACAAGGATTCATACAGAGGTCAAGAGAACTTTAAACAGAGATGGGACCAGCCTATAGAAGGCCTTGACCAAGGTTAGATATTTACTCTCAGTAAATCTTAGAGATTTTCTAAAAAGAATTTATTATTTTTAGACAGAGAGGAAGGGAGAGAGGTAGAGAGGGAGAGAGACATCAATGTAAAGTTGCCTTTCACTTGCCTCCAGCTATGGACCTGGCTGGAGACCTGGCTTACAACCTGGTTTTGTGCCTTGGCTGGGAATCAAACCAAGAACATTTGGGATTGCAGGCTGGCGCCTTATCCACTGTGCCACCAGCCAGGAAATCTTAGAGATTTTTGAACAATAGTTATGTAGCACTAAGAAGTTCTAGTGGGTGGGGAGGGGGACAGAGGGGAACAAAAAGGGGATGGATGTAATACAACAACAATAAAATTTTAAAAAAAAGAAGAAGAAGAAGAAGAAGGAAGAAGTTCTAGTAAGACTAACTGCAAGTGGCATTTTGATGGTGGAGGCCAGTTGATATAAGGCAGATGACCCAGGAAAGGGCTCTTGCATTTATCTGGGTATGAAGAAGTAAAGGCCTGGTCTAGGATAAAAATTGTGGGAGTAGAAAGAAAGGGACAAATGCAAGAATTATTTTATAAAAAACAGGAATGTCTGGGAGGACTTGTTAGGCATGGGATAACTAAGAAACAGACAATGTCAGAGATACCTGGGAGATTCCAAAACTAAAGGAATAAAGTCAGTTAATATTTACTGAATGCCTATTAGGTCCCGGCACTATTCCACATCCTGGGCAAATATGAACTCAATGAGAGAAGGAATTAGAAAGTCATCTATTTTGAGGGGAAAGCTATAACAAATCCATTTGCAGCACTAAGAGTTTGCAACAAGAGAAAAATGCAAATAGAAATGGGATGGAAATAGGGTAGGGAATGAGGAAGACGTCAGGACTGCAGGCATGGAATTGGGACTTGCCCACTTCAGGAAAACGTTGGTCATCTGAGAATGGCTAACATGAACATACCTGCACTAAATTTTCTAAAAACCTCAAATCAAATAAGGGAAAAGGTAAACAAAAGCAGCCATCAAAGAAGATAAGGAAAGTAATTTATAGATGAAGAAGAACCAAGATAATGTAGCATCTTGGAGGACCTAGAATGAAAGCATTTCCAGAGGAAGGATATGTTCTACAGTGTAAACCTATGAAGAGATCAGCAGGATAAGTACCAGAAAAATCTATGTATCTGATTGTCCAGATAATAAGGACTCCCTTAGTGAGGGTGATTGAGAATTGATTGTTGTTCCAAAGAAAAACTTTAATACTGTATTTTAAGCCTAGAGAGAGCTTGAATGTTCTGTGCCAAACCAAGATAAACCTTTTTCCAATCTTAACTGAGCCAAGTAAATATTCTAGTTCTTGCTGTCTGCAAGAAATCCAAGAATATAGTCCTAGACTTTTATAACTGACTTCCTCCCAGAGCGAGATCTGAGAATTAATTCCTAAGTCTAATCAGGTTACTGCTTATGATTTGTCTCCTGTTTTCTTTTAAGGCAAATTAATTCCATTTCTTCACTTTTGGGGGGGTTAGTGTCATGAAATACAACAGGCCAATGCCCCTGGGGAAAAGAGTTCTCTATGAACAAGAGTTATTCTATGAACATATCTCCTGACCACCAGTGTGCTTCTTTCTTAGGTCTATAGCAAGCCTACATATTTCACCCTCTTCCTCGTAGACCTCCCTTATGATGCCAGCTTTAGGGATCATTAAAAACAAATGATGGACTGCTGGTTGGTGGTATGAATGATGATTAAGAGCCCAAATTCTAGGGCCCTGGCTGGTGGCTCAGTGGATAAGGCACTGACCTGTGAGCCCAAAGGTTGCTGGTTCAATTCCCAGCCAAGGCACATAATCAGGTTGCAAGCCAGGTCTCCAGCCAGGTCCGTAGCTGGAGGCAGGTGAAAGGCAACCATACATTGATGTTTCTCTCCCTCTCTGCCTCCCTCCCTTCCCCTCTCTCTAAAAATAATAAATAAAATCTTAAAACAAAACAAAGCAAAAAAAACAGTCCAAGTTCTAGAGCCATTCACATATAGATTTAGATTTTAGTTCTACCATGTTAGAAGTTTGGGACTTCTTTATTTCCCTCTTCCCTGGCCACTGCTTCTCTTGACAATATTATTTTCAAGTGAGGCAGTAGAAGGAACATGGGCTTTAAAATCACTCAGAACTGAAAACCTTGGGTTTTCATTATAATGTAATCTGTTATTTTATAGCATTGTTGTGAGAATTTAAAATAATGCAAAACATCTAGAAGAGAGCTTGGCATGTCCTTAATAAATGATAACATTGTTTTAGGGGGTTTTGTTTGTTTGTTTTTTTATTTTCATAACCCAGAACAAAAATATGACTTCCAAGCAATGTTGTTTTTAGGCCATAAAGCTATGAGATTCTTTTACCTTGGAGAGACAAAACTTTGAAAAGGGGGAAAATATCAATCAGCTTATTTTGTACACAATGCTAAACTACAGCTGACATTTTAACTGATTTGGCCTGTTATAAAAATGCAGCTCATAAGAGCAGCCAGCTTATTTTCCTTTTCATTCATGTTTTAAAGATGAAATTATAACCAAGGGGGAGAAGTCAAAGCTATGCCAGAATTTGAAAGCTCTAAGAGTGGTGGTACATTGCCAAAATATGAAGCAACCTGACTGGTCTTGGGCATGTTAAGTGTGACCTGATATCAAAACACTCAGGTGGAGTGGTCTAATCAGAAATACCAAACTGAAGGTCAGGGAAAGGATGGGCCTATGACGGAGGTTTCAGAGGCCTTGCGTTGGAGATGAGTCTCACAGGAAGAGAGCAGGAGTAAAACACTGAGTCATGGGGTGCCCTGAAATTAGGGAGTTTCAAATAAAATGGATACAAAGTGTAAGTTGAACCAAAAATTATCCTACTTTAAACAACAAATACACAAAGGTAGGAGGGTTGCTGAAGACTTGGGAGGATCAGCTCTTAGAAGCTCTATAATGTCAAGGAGAATGCTTATGGGGAAAAGGCTACTGATTTTATTTTTCTTGACTTTGTCTTGATTATTGACAACCTTTTAATAACAGTTTCAGCAGAATGATAGAGGGAAAAGGAGTGAGTTCTGGTGAGGAAATAGGGGCATCAGGTGTCAATTACTTTTTAAAAAGTAATTGCAGGAAAAAAAGGTAAAAAAATGGAGTTACTTTTCACAGGCTGGAAAATAAATCCCTTTGTGACCTACCCTACTCAACAAAGAGTTAATGGTATAAATGCACAGTAATTTCGGAAGCATTAAAGATCATGTTTCCATGGAAACATCAACCTACAGAGAGAGAGAAAGAGCTAGGATTCCCTGACAAAGAAGGAACAGCAGAGTTCTAGCCCCCTCACAGTACAGCAGGGAGAGATGATTACACGTTTCTTTCAGCTTCCCTATGAAGATGCAGTTGGGTTCATGGTGCTGTCCTCTTGAGGGCAAGGAGAGGGAAATGTGCTTGGTTTAAAACACTCTTGCTCTCGCCTTGCTTTAAAACCTGACTCAAGGGTCAAGTACATTTTAGAATACTGGAAAAGACCAGGGAATGTCTTTGAGTAATTAAATTCATTAAATAAATAAACAAAGAGATTTGCTCTTCCCCGGACCTCTCTTTAACCTGGTCTAGAAACAGCGCCATAAATTATCATGATTTAGGACAAGATTTAAACAAAAACTCTAGAAAACATAGGATGGGTGTTTGACCAACACCTTTGCATTATGGTTTCCATCTTGGTATGTTCTCTTGATTCATTATACATTTCATCTCACTGTTTCCAGGCTGACAATGTCTATTTTACTCCTACGAGTACATATTTCCTACATCTTCAAACCCAACCATACTTTTAGGGGTAGGTCCTCTCACTGAGCTTTAGCCCCAGAAAGCTATTCTCTAGACTTTGCTACAGGAGCTACATTAACAAACTCCTTGTTGCTAACTAACTTTCCTGACAGTTCACTTTCTCTATTCCCATATTATATTCTTCTTTGTAGCTGGGTTGCCCCAGTGTTTTTTCCAATTGGTCTTTCCTTGGACCCTAGACTCAATAAATCATTTTATTTCCTGTATGAAAGGGCTTTAGTCCTTTCCCTTGATATCATGCTCAGGTCACTTTGTCTAGATGAAAGGCTTCTTGGGTGTACAAAGTGTGACAAAAGTAGGTTTATAGTTGCAAGTATGCAGAACACAATTCCTGTATTATTTGTTATTATATTATTTTCCATACAAACAACTGTGAACCTATTTTTGCCCCACCTTGTACATGCCCAGGCTTCCTTTAATAAGTTCAAAAACTCACAAGAAGAGAGGCTTCCAGTCAAAGTTGAATGGCCTTGAGGAATCTTTGCCAGTCATTGTCTGGCTGGTTTTGGCTTAGTCCCCAAGCAGTGTTGCCAACCCGTGAGCTAACAAAGGTGTCAGGAAGGCAAGTCGTCACCTTGAAGTCATTAGTAGGCATCAAAAAAGAAATATCAGTGGGCTCAGTGATCAGTTAGCCTTGGAACTCTTCTAGCATTTTCTCTGGGAAGGGCCCACCACTGAGTATGAATAGCCTACACTGGGCTATACTACAGCATATGGAGTACCTCAGCTGTAGAAGTGGATTTTTATTCAATGTTTTTAAGAAGAAAGTGATTTTTAACTTATATACAACATGGAACTATGAACTTTAAAGGAAAAAATCTAGTGGGAATAATGTTATCCAAAAGTTACTTGGTTCGTTACCACTGGGGACTGTCACCTGTCTCACTGCCTCCAGAAAATAGGTTTTCCATAGCATCTTAGCAGTTTTTGCCCACAGCAGAGGTGACTCAGGGTCGTGGACATGAGGATAAGGAGGGTTCCTTATTTATTACTGAGTTCTACACTTAGTGCCCTGAAAGAGAAACAGCTTTGGTGTTCAGCACACTTGATTAATTAGCTTCGAAATGTGGAATCGCTAGCTCCCTAAGTAACACACAAGATGAGTGTGCCCCCTCCAAAGAATTTTAAAGAGAATTACATAGTACTTAAAGCAGGGCTCTGAGAGGTCAGACGGGGGGTCATTGTGAGGAGTCGTTTATTCTAGACTAAAATGATGGGAATATGAGCTCATCTTTTGCCTTCCTCAGGAAGTAAACTTCATATTGAAGTAGTATGATTGAGTGCCACTGCAAAATACTCACAGAGGTTCACCAATCATAGTAGAAAAAAACAAATGTTTCCAAGCCTCAATAGTTTGGAATATTGTGAGAATGAGAGGACATGGGCTGGCCTCAGTAAACCCCTTATCTGCAGGTGATACATTTCAGGACCCTCAGTGGATGCCTGAATCCTTGAATAGTACTGAACTCTATATAGTTTTTTCCTATGTGTACATATGCACCTATGATAAAGTTTAATGTATAAATTAGGCACAGTAAGAGGTTAACAATAGCTAATAAGATAAAAATAGCTGTAACAATATACTGTAATAATAGTAATGTGGATGGCTTTTGAGGCCATTAAGTAAAATAAGGGTTCCTTGAACACAAGCCCTGCAATGCCATGACAGTCGATCTGATAACTGAGGTGGCTGCTGTAAGTGACTAATGGGTGGGGAGCTCACAGATGTGCTGGGCAATTCACCATGCTGCATGGAATGGAACAGGATGGTGCAAGATTTTATCATGACACTGAGAATTGCTTGCAACTTAAAATCTATGGATTGCTTATTTCTGGAGTTTTTAATTTAGTATTTTGGACTGTGGTTGGCTACAGGTAACTGAAACCACAGAAAGCAAAACTACAGATAATGGGATAGTGGGTAGGGCTACTGAATTATGGAAAAACAGAGATCCAGGAACTGGAAGACTTGAATTTAATGTAGCAAAGAGTTGGCAGCATCTCCACAGGCCTCAGTGTGTTCAGCTCCAAATAAGAATGATTAAACTATGACCCAAAAGTTTCTGCAAACTCCAACATTCTCTGATATCCAGGTGATATTAAAAAAAAAAAAAAAAAAAAAGTGATCACAATAACAACAACAGCAGCAGCTAAAACATAACGCTTATTATGTATCGGTATAGATAAGTGCAGTTTGAAGTAGTCTTCTCTGTACACAGAATCACTTAATCCTCGACTCTCCTATGAGATAGGTACCATTATTATGTGCAGGTTTTACGGTGAAGAAAGGTTAAATAGCTTTTAAGATAACACAGGTTTTGAGTGGTGGATCAGGGACTGAATCAGAGGTTCCCTGAGTGCAGGGCCCTTGCTCTCATACACCCAACTACACTGCCCGTTGTTACTGTTGTTCTGTGTGTATTTAATACAAACTGCATTCCTCTATTCTTTGCTTAACTTACTCTGTTTAAGGGAATAAGAGAACTCTTACTTTCTTTTTCATCACTTCTCCCCACTGAGCATTTTGAAGCATTGCTGGACCTTTTTATTCATTTGAGTGTAGTATGTTTCTTACTAATGAGGACAAGCTTTTTCTGGGTTTGGTCCCAGATGGGCCTATAGGTAAGTTCAGAGGATAATTGTCCCCTGGCTGTGGCCCATCACATTGACCGCATTTGGTGAAAGGGTACAGGTAGCTAGATATAAGGCAGAGCCACTCAGAATGCTCATGGATGTAACATCTTTATGGAAGAGGATTGATGTACTCTACCTTCTTTTAGTCAAGCAGCAGTTGTTGGGCAATTCTCTACAATATTTCTCTTTTCATATAAAAATAATGCAAGGCATTTAGTCTTGAACAGAAACCAGGTAATAACCCTTAGAAAATTTTCATCATTAGACATAGAGTTATGGGAAGACTTTTTCCTTGTAAAGGATGCTGAACTGACACATAACCATTTGCCCCTCAAATGAAAGCGTTTCTACCTAGACTACTGAGGGGCCAAAGCACAATCTCACTACCTGCAGGAGAGAAGGAGTGTATTAAACTTATATGTCAGTCTTCCAGGGATTTTAATATCTAACTAATTTAACTTTATGAATTTAGAATTTAAATAACTCAGATATGGACTAGCCCAAACACGAACCTTTTATGATTTGCAAAGAATGATTTTATACCAAAATAAATTAATGACATAAATACAATTTCAGAGAAAGATTTTAATCCACTGGAAGACAAGCTATTTTTAACCTGCCTCAAGTAATTGTAAATTTATATTAAAATCTGTTCTTTAAATTACTTTTTCCTAAGGTTCTCTACTAGGTATCATTTTGAAAAAAAAAAGAAGAAAAGGACTGCATGTGACACCTTAGGAAAACTGTTATTTCAAATTACTTTGTTCAACAGCATGATTTAATATTTTTATATATGACATCATATGTCAAAAGAAACCTTCAAAACTTCTACATATCCCTTTTACTTAAAAAAAAAAAAAAAAAAAAAAAAAAGAACCTATTGTTGCCAAGAATAATTCACGTGCCTTGAAAACATTGCCATGTAACTTATGAACTTGTAGATCAAGGATTTAAACAGAGGATGTCTGACTGCAGCATCCTCGTTCTTAAACACCATGCTACACTGACCGCTGCTGCCCCTAATGCTGGTAGTGATGGTGATGGAGGCTGTGCATGGTGCATTCCTCCCCTCTTCCAGTAACTTATTCTTTTCTGTTTCTTTTTGTTTACTTTTTGCCAGCATTTTGGGGCATTGCCTGTGCCAGTCATTTGAGTGTAGGGTACCCCACTAATGAGATATTTCTTCTGGGTTTGATCCAGAAGAGCCCCTAGGTAAGTCCATAGAATTGTTCCCTGCCACAGTGACCACGTTACACTGGATTGGTCATTTGGGGTGCATTTTAAACATGGATTTCTGAGTTGGGGAAAAAGTCAGAAATTTCTATATTTAGTCTACCAAATTGTAACATTGCACATCTAATTTTAAAATATCTTTACCTCTTTCCCCCAGCACTGGGCTCTAATCAGGGAGCTTTTAGATGATTTAGAATCCACTATTTCTAATCCTATAGGAAATTGTTTCTACTTTTTCAAGATAAAACATGTACACAAAAACAGTAATTTCTAAAAAAAAGACCAGAGAAAGATTATTTTGAAAAATTTGCAGTTTTGCCATTCAGATGATGGAGTCTAATAACGTAATAGCCGTACTATTAATCAAATGAAGGGTAGAAACCAAGAACATGTCCAAGGAGCACCTCTGAACTTCCCTCATCAGACAAGTAAGATGGTATCTTATAGATGAGGGTGCTGAAGGCTTTAAAAGGCAAGTGATGCACTTGCACCAAAGACACAGATACAGAGCTGTAGATTTTCAGAGCTAGAAAATTACAAACATGGGTCAAGAATTTACATCCCCTGCCTAGATCTGTGTTTCTTTATTACTTTGCTCTCAATAACCGGAGATTGGAACCTGAGAGCTATGAAAAATCCCACCATTTTTGAGGCATGGTGGTAAGTGGACAGAGTGCTGCTTTGAGGGGTGAGGGTACCAGGATCCTGTTTCCAGATAAGCACAAAATCCTTCTGGACATCCTCTGCTTTATCAGAAAATGAAAGGATTGGCTGAGATAAGTGATTTATTTCTCTTATTACCACGTAAACAGACAGTAACAACAACAACAAAATCTAGTGCTTTGTAAAATTATGGAGGACAAAATGACTACTGTTGGTGCCAGGGCTCATGCTTTGCTGGGAAAATTCTGGCAGAGAACTTTGGGACACCTCCCACACAAGGCTTACTGCAAAACCATTCTATAGGTATCAATATGGTGCAGTGGATGAGTTCTGAGTGTCATGGCCAAAGTCAAAGAGGCACAAGGGCTTTTTCCCTCAGCTTGATCCTATTAAACCCACTGGAGTATGACTTTGGCCATATAAAGCAAATGCACTGGCTCTGAGCCCATCAGGATTCTGAGGCTCTGTACAAGCAGGAGTCAAGGAGGACATGTAGTTTTTACTGTATTCAGTCTGTACTTGGTATCTACGTAGTCCAGAGCACATGAGACACGAGATTGCTAAAATGCACCTCTGGGGCCCTGCAAACCTGATTTCAGTTCACTTAGTGATGTAGCAAAAAAAACACTGAACTGAAAATCAGAAGACTTGTAGCCTGGCTGGTGGCACAGTGGATAAGGTGCTGGCCTGCAAACCCAAAGGTCGCTGGTTCGACTCCCCAGCCAGGGCAATAACCAGGTTGCAAGCCAGGTCTCCAGCCAGGTCCGTGGCTGGAGGCAGATGAAAGGCAACCATACATTGATGTCTCTCTCCCTCTTTGCCTCTCTCCCTTCCCCTGTCTCTGAAAATAATAAATAAAATCTTAAAAAAAAAAAAAAAAAGGAAGAAGAAGAAGAAGACTTGAACTCCAGTCCTGAATAGGCAGGCCAAGATTACCTTGGAAAGTTGGGTTGCATCATAGGGCCTCTATTTCCTCCTTTCTAAAATGAAAGTTCTTAGTAGATAACTTCTAAGTTTTCTCCTACTTCTAGCAATCTGAGATTTTTGTAATATTAGAAGTTTATGAGACAGGCCATCAGGTTTCTTGTAAGTCAAACTACATCCCAGAGATAAATCAAGCAATATTTTTATATACAAAACCTTGATGGGGCTTTTAGGGGATTAGAGTGTTATGGTTAGAGCTTCTGAATTTGACTGCCACTTGAAGCTAGACTTTCTGATTGCATACTTGAGGGGAGCATTTAAAGTAAAGCAAAAGAGCTCTGATGTCCCTAAATCTTATAGTTTAATCATTTACTGAGGATTTAAACATGGAAACTTTAAGGTTTTAATTAATATTCAAAATTGACCAAGTGCAGTCAGATCCAAAGGTAGTTGGGTAATTTCATGTCTTATGGAAAGTTAAATTGATAAATATCACCACTTGACCTATTTATCCTCCATATGTGGAAGGCAATCTCCATTTCTCCATTGTTCCATGGATAATTAAGTTTTGTTCAATGTAATCATCATACTTTTCCTGAGGTCCAAAATGAGGCAGGTACTCAAATCATGCTTATATAGTCGTTTTCTGATTTTTTATTGTATAAATTTATATAATATTTTATATAGATTTTTTAATTTATCTTTTTTAAATTTAATTTTATTGTTGTATTACATCCATCTCCTTTTTACTCTCCTCTGCCCCTTTCCCACTCCCCACCAAAGTCAATCCCACTTGTTGTCCATGTCCATGGTTCTTCCATGCTAGTTCCTTGACTAAACTGCTCCCCTTCTTCGCCTCCCCCTCCCCTCTCCCACCTCCCCCTTGCCCACTGAAGCTCTCTTCATTGTATTCATGTATCTGGTTCTATTTTTGCTTGTTTGTTTGTTTTGTTCATTATTATCCTATAGTGGATGAGATCATATGGTATTTGTCTTTCACTGACTGGCTTATTTCACTAAGCATAATACTTTCCAATTCCATCCATGTTGTTGCAAAGGGTAGAGTTCCTTATTTCTTTCTGCTGTGTAGTATTCCATTGTATAAATGTACCAAAGGTTTTTGATCCAGTCTTCCACTGATGGGCACGTAGGATGTTTCCAGCGCATGGCTATTGTAAATAACACTGCTATAAACATAGGGGTACGTAGGTTCTTCTGAATTGGTGTTTCAGGATTCTTCAGGTATAGTCCTAATAGTGGAATTGTTGGATCAAAAGGCAGTTCTATTTTTAGTTTTTGAAGGAAACTCCATACTGTTTTCCATAGTGGCTGCACCAGCCTACATTCCCACCAACAGTGCACCAGGGTTCCCTTTGCCCACATCCTCGCCAACACTTGTTGTTTGTTGATTGCTGATGATTGGCATTTTGACAGGTGCAAGGTAGTATCTTATTGTGGTTTTAATTTGCATCTCTCTGATGACTAGTGATATTGAGCATTCTTTCATATACCTTTGGGCCCTTTGTATGTCTCCCTCAATGAGTTGTCTGTTCAGGTCCTTTGCCCATTTTTTTAATTGGGCTGTCTGTCTCCCTGGAGTTGAGTCACATTAATCCTTTATATATTTTGGAGCTTAAACCCTTGTCAGAGGTATCATTGGCAAATATGTTTTCCCATATAGTTGGTTCCCTTTGAATTTTGCTGGTGTTTTCTTTAGCTGAAGAGAAACTTTTCAGTTTGATATAGTCCCATTTGCTTATTTGTTCTTTTATTTCCTTGCCCTTGGTGAAATATCAGTAAACATATTTCAGCATAGGATATCTGAAATTCTCCTGCCTATATTTTTCTCCAGGACCTTTATGGTGGCACTGCTTATGTTTAAGTCCTTTATCCATCTTGAGTTTATTCTAGTGTATGGTGTAAGGTGGTGGTCTAGTTTTATTTATTTATTTATTTATTTATTTATTTATTTATTTGTTGCATGTTGCTGTCCAGTTATCCCAACACGACTTATTGAAGAGACTATTTTTACTCCATTTTATTTTCCTTCCCCCTTTGTTAAATATTAATTGACCATAGAGTCCTGGGTTTATTTCTGGGCTCTCTATTCTGTTCCATTGATCTATATATGTCTATTCTTATGCCAGTACCAGACTGTTTTGATGATAGTAGCCTTGTTGTATAGTTTGATATCTGGTATTGTGATTCCTCCTACCTTGTTCTTCTTTCTCAAGATTGCTGAGGCATTTTTGGGCATTTTTGGCTCCATATAAATTTTTGAAGTATTTTTTCTATTTCTGTGAAGTCTGTCATTGGTATTTTAATTGGGATTGCATTGAATATATAGATTGCTTTGGGTAGTATGGACATTTTAATGATGTTAATTATTCCCATCCATGAACATGGTATATGCTTCCATTTATTTGTATCTTCCTTAATTTCTTTCTTCACTGTTCTGTAGTTTTCTGAGTACAAGACTTTTACCTCCTTGGTTTATTCCTAAGTACTTTATTTTTCTTATTGCTATGGTAAATGGGATTTGTTTTCTAGCTCCTATTTCTGATGTTTCATTATTGGTATACAAAATGCTTTTTATTTCTGAATATTGACTTTATATCCAGCTATTTTGCTAAATTATTTTTATTAGGTTGAGTAAGTTTTTGGTGGAGTCTGTCAGGCTTTGTATATACCCTATCATATCATCTGCAAATAATGACAGTTTGACTTCCTCCTTTCCAGTTTGGATACCTTTGATTCCTTTTTCTTCTCAGATAGCTATGGCTAGAACTTCCACAATGATGTTGAACAGAAGTGGAGAAAGTGGACAGCCTTGTGTTGTTCCTGATGTTAAGGGAAAGCTTTTAGTTTTTGCCCATTGAGTATGATGCTGGCTTCAGGTTTCTCATATATGGCCTTTATTATGTTAAGGTATGCTCCCTCTATTCTCACTTTGCTGAGGGTTTATATCATAACTGGTTGCTGTACGTTATCAAATGCTTTTTCAGCATCTATTAATATGATCATATGGTTTTCATCTTTCATGTTGTTGATGTGGTGTTTTACATTTACTGATTCATGAATGTTGTACCATCCTTGCATCCCTAGGATGAAACCCACTTGATTATGGTGTATGATCTTATTAATGTATTGCTGGATCTGGTTGGTCAATATTTTGTTGAGAATCTTAGCATCTATGTTTATCAGAGATATTGGCCTATAGTTTTCTTTCTTAGTTGTGTCTTGACCTGGTTTGGGAATTAGAATAATATTGGCCTCATAGAAAGAATTTGGGAGTCTTCCCTCTTGTTGGATTTTTTGGAATAGGTTGAGAATGATAGGAGTTAATTCTTCTTTAAATGTTTTGTAGAATTCACCTGTGTAGCCATCTGGTCCAGAGCTCTTGTGCTTTGGGAGATTTTTTTATTACTTCTTCCATTTCACTAGTTGTTACTGGTTTATTCAGGCTTTCTGCTTCTTCTGGATTCAGTTTTGGTAGATTATTAATTTTCAGAAATTTGTCCATTTCACCCAGGTTGTCATATTTCTTGTCATATATTTGTTTGTAGTAATTTCTTACAATCCTTTGTATTTTTGAAGTATCAATTGTTATTTTTCCTCTGTCATTTCTGATTCTGTTTATTGGAGTCCTCTCTCTCTTTTTCATGATGAGTCTGGTTAAAGGCTTGTCAATTTTGTTTACTTTTTCAAAGAACCAGCTCTTGGACTTATTGATTCTTTGAATTGTAGTTTGAGTATCTAAGTTATTCAATTCTGCTCTGATCTTGATGATTTCCTTCCTTTTATTTGCTCTGGGCTTTGTTTGTTGTTGCTCCTCTAGTTCTTGCAGCTTTATGGTTAGGTTGTTTGTATAAGCTTCTTCTGACCTTTTTAGATAGGCCTGTATTGCTCTGAATTTTCCTCTGAGGACTGCCTTTGCTGTGTCCCATAGGTTTTGGGCTATTGTGTATTCATTGTCATTTATTTCTAGAAACTTTGATTTCATCTTTGATCTCATTGTTGACCCATTCATTACTTAAAAGTGTGTTATTCAGTCTTCATGAGTTAGAGTCTTTGTTTTTTTCCCTTGAGGTTGGTTTCTAGTTTCAAGCCATTGTGATCTGAGAAGATACTTAGTAGGATTTCAATTTTCCTGTATTTGTGGTGGCTTGTCTTGTGACCTACCATGTGGTCTATCTTAAAGAATGTTCTTTATGCATTTGAAAAGAATATGTATTTTGCTTCTTTGGGGTGAACAGTTCTATATATATCAGTTAGGTCCATTTCCTTTGAGTGTTGTTCAATGCCACAATATCCTTGGTGTTTTTTTGTTTGGAAGATCTGTCCATTGTTGATAATGGGGTATTAAAATCCCCTATTATTACTGTGTTGTTATCTATATCCTTCTTGAAATCCTCCAAGATTTTTCTTATATATTTGGAAGCTCCTATATTGGGTGCATATATGTTTACCTGAGTTATACCTTCTTGATGGATTGTTCCCTAAAGTATTATGAAATGTCCTTCTTTATCTCTTTTTATGGCCTTCATCATAAAATCTATTTTGTCTGAAATAAGTATTGCTACTCCAGCCTTTTTTTTTATGTCTATTTGCTTGATATATATTTTTCCATCCCTTCACTTTCAATCTGTGTTGATCTTTTGTTCTGAAGTGCATCTCTTAAAGACAGCATATATATGGGTCATGTTTTCTTATCCATTCAGCTACCCTATGTCTTTTGATTGGTGCATTTAATCTGTTTACATTTAAGATTATTATTGAGTGATACTTCTTTGTTACCTGTGTTCCTTTTTTCCCTTTGTACCTGTGTTTCTCTCTCTCTCTCTCTCTCTCTCTCTCTCTCTTTCTTCATTTTTTTAAAAGCAGACCCTTTAGCATTTCTTACAATGCTGGTTTGGTAGAGATGTATTCTTTTAGTCTTCTTTTATCTGGAAAACTCCTTATTTCTCCTTCCATTTTGAATGAGAGCCTTGCTGGGTAGAGTATTCTTGGCTGCAGGCCTTTGTTTCCCATTACTTGGAATATTTTTTGCCATTCCCTTCTGGCTTTTATTGTTTCTGTTGAATAATCATTTGATAACCTTATCAGAGCCCCCTTATATGTTATTTACTGTTTCTCTCTTGATGCTTTTAGGATTCTCTCTTTATCTTTGAAGTTTGCCATTTTAATTATATTGTGTCTTGGAGTGGGTCTGTTTGGATTGATCCTCACTGGGACTCTCTGTGCTTCCTGAACTTGAGTAACATTTTCATTCATCATGTTAGGGAGGTTTTCTATCATTACTTTTGTGAACAGGTTTTCCATTCCTTATTTCTCTTCTCCTTCTGGTATCCCTATGATACAGATATTATTGTGTTTCATGTTGTCCTGCAGCTTTCTTAAAACCTCTTCATTCTTGTTCAGCCTTTTTTCATTCTGTTGCACTGTCTTGGAATATTTTTCTTTATCCTCCAACTCGCTGATCCAATCCTCTGCCTCCTCTAGCCTGCTGTTGATTCCTTCTACTGTGTTCTTCAACTCAGAAACTGTATTCTTCATTTCCTCCTGGCTCTTACTGATAGTTTCTATGTCCTTTTTAATGCTGGTATAGTTTTCGGTAAGTTCCTTGTAGATTCCCTGGAGTTATTTGTAGTTCCCCTGGAATTGTTTGTAGTTTTCTTTGAGCTGGCTAAGCTCATTGAGCTTCTCTATCATCATTTTGAATTCCATATCTATTTATTTTAATGATCTTTCTGGGTATTCCTCCTTTACTTTTGGTGATGGACTGTTTCTTTTTCTCTTCATTTTTAGGTTTCATTGTAATTCAATCAGACTATGATCAGCTGCCAGGCTAAGGAACTGCCAGGCTGGAAGGATTGATTTAGTTGTTATCCTATTGGTCTATGATCCTCGGCTAGGCTCAATTGCAGCTTGGGCTTACAGACCAATTCAGTTGTACATCAATAAATCAGCTACCAAACTCAGGCCCTATTGGGCTAGACAGAGAGGTTCAATTGTAATCCAATGGATCAGCCACAAGTTCAGGTGCAGCCTGGTGGGACAGATTCGGATGTAAATCAATGAATCTGTGATCAGCTGCCAGGCTCAGGCACCATTGAGCTAGGCAGCAAGATCCAATTGTAATCCAATGAATCTGTGTTCAGCCACCAGGCTCAGAAGCTGCTGGGTAGACAGCAAGGTACAATTGTAATTCAATGAATTTGTGATCAGCTGCCAGGCCCAGAGGCCAGTGGGCAGGACAAACTAACTCAGTTGTGTACCAATGAACCTACGATCAGCCACCAGGCTCAGTTACCACTGTGCAGGGCTGACTGACTGACCCAGCTGTAAGTCAGAGAGTTTGTAATCAGCTGCCAGGCCCAGGCTTTGCTGAGCGAGGACTAACTCAGTTGCAAAGCGATGAATCCAAGATCAGCCACCAAGCTCACTTGCCACTGTGCTGGGCTGACTGACTGACCCAGCTATAAGTCAGAGAGTTTGTGATCAGCCACCAGGCTCAGGCGCTGCTGGGCAAGCGATACCTCTTCAGGTGCCAACTATTGTATCTATGTTCAGACACAGCACGGCAGGGGAGGTTTATTTAGATGTAAATCAAAGAATTGTGATCAGGCACCACTGGGCAGGGCAGATTGCTTCCAGTGGGCTGGGCTATGAGGACCCTCGTATGGAAGCTGCGCGTTGCAGTGCAGTCTGCCCAAGGTGCGGGCTATGAGTCAGCACTGGGGTCCCCACAGATGCTTGCCCACTTCTCTCCTCCAAGCCACTGCTGCAAACTCTCCCCATGTGTCTCTAGTCCTCTCAGCCCTACCCTCTGCTGGAGCCAGGGTAGGTGGGTGCCAATGTATTATCACTGTAGTCACTCTAGTAGTTTTCTGTTTCCAGCTCTCCCAGGCCAGCAAACTCCACAGCTTTCCACCCTTCTCAGCTGTTCTTTGTCATGTTGCTATAGCTGGGACACCCAGCTAGGGGGCCAGAACCCCTCTTCCCAGGTGGAGCCCCCGGCTCCCTCCCTTCAGCTGCTGCCTCCAGAGGGGGCCCAGCTAGCCCTCTCACTTTTCAATGATTCCTACCAGTCACATTGTGATGAAGTGGCCTCTTCTGTTCTGTCCGTGGTTATAGGGTTTCTTTCCAGCTGACTTTTTCCCCCAAAAAAGTAATTCCAGATGCGACTTGGGAGGAGATTGGTGCAGCTCCACTTACTTCTCCGCCATCTTGCTGGAACCTTATATAGTTTTTATTCATTATTTTTGTGATCATCATTACAGCCTTATCTGTTAAACTGGAGATTAAAATGGTGTTTCTATTTTAAAGAGGAAAAACTAAGGTTTGGGTGCGAAGGTAACATGTCTGGAAGTGACCACACTCCCAATTATTTTTTGCACTTTTCGTTACCAATGAATGGATGGTTTGTTCTGTTCTTCAAAGAGCATCCTTGCTTGAGGCAGGTGGACATTTATAAGCACCTCACTGATAGCTAAATGGTGGCATGTTAGAGGAAATTACAAAAGCATTATGTGAATGATTAATCTAAATTGTGCCAAATGATGTCAATAATTAAAGGATACTTTGGAGAAGAATATTTTCTTTCAAAATATTTTTGATAAGTGTATAAAATATGTGAGACATGACTAGATAAAATTAAATGAACCTGTAAAGCTGAAAGAGAAAAATTTATAAGGAAACTCAGAAGTATCTGGAACAGAGATAACTAAAGAAATTTAACTGTGGAGTAATTGCATTGCCTATTAGTATGATTTATTTTCTCAAAGTTTGAATTTCTCAACTTGCACACCAGATTCAATGCTGTCCTCTTCAAAGAAATCATCTTGAGAGGTTATATGCTTATTCCATTCATGCTACCTATTAAATTATTTTTGGAACTTTGCTTTTATAATTGCCTTCTGAAATGGACACTTCTTTTAAATATTCTTAATGGTGTTTTAAATAAAATCAGAATTATTCAGAGCCATGGAGATAAGTTATTTCACTCCCTCCATCTTCCTTTCCTCTTCCTCTCTCTCCCCTTTCCCATTATCCTTCCTACTTTTCTCTCTCTTTCCTTTCCCTTCTTCCTTCCCTCCCTTTATTCCTTCTTTCTCCTTCTCCCTTCTTGCTTACTTTCTTCTAAAAAAAAGATGACATTAAATTTTTTGTGTGTCTCATAAGCCTTCTCTCTTCTAGAAAGTATTCTAAGCAATGCTGTATTTTAGTAACAACATACTTGCCAAGTTAATTATGTTAAGTACTCAAATTCTGGTTTATTTAAGATATTTTGTTTTATAATTTTGTAAGTATATTCTCTGAAATGAATGATACAGGGCTTTGGTTTGAGTGTTGAAGTTGTTGAAAACTATAAGAGACATGGGCTTAAGCAAGCATCACCAAGAGAGAGGTGAGCAGTGCAGGCAGGGCATGGAGCAAGTACACACTATGTGGATCATTGAGTTAAATTAGGAATGCTACAGTTTTATCAATTGGAAATATCCAGAGAGAGCAACCAAGAAGATAATGGGAGGCAACTTGAAGCCATAGCAAATGATAGCTACCTGAAGGGAACTGGAGATATTAAACCCAATGTGGCATATGAGGACCAGGGTGGCATGGTAGAGAGAATATGGGACTGGGAATATGGCGTAAAATGTTTTTCTGCTCCCAGTTAGCTGTGGAACTTTGGGGAAATAATTTGACCTCTCTGTTATCCAGTTTCCTTTTCTATGAAGTTGAAATTATACAACTTCAATAAGCTTAAGGTTTCTTCAAAGATTAAAATGTATTTTATAAGAGCTACATGATAAATGTCTTCAAATACTTCAAGAACTCTCATGTGAAAGAAGGATTAGACCAAGACTATATAACATCAGAGGAGGAGACCAGGATCAAGGGCTTCCAGGGCAGCAGTAAAATGGCTACCTTAAGGATGGAGGGTAGAGTGATAAGCTCCCCATTAGTGGGTGTATTCAAGAAGAGCTAAGTGGCCCAATTTTATGATGCTGTGGAGAGGAAGTATAAACTGCAAGAAGTGGTAAGCTAGTTGATTATGTAGGTTTCTTTGAATTCTGATATTCTGAGAATCTCTACTTTTTGAGATTTTCAAGATTCTTAATGTTTGCATATGTGAAACTACACAAGATCAGATAATGAGAGGCTTAAAAATACCAGGCAGCTCTAGAAGTGAGAAGTGGTCCATGAGAGTTTGGTTCATGATGCCTACCATGCTTATCATTGCCTAAAGGATGTACATCCTACCAACCTTGTTGCTTAACCTATTGTTACTTGGGAGTGGGGAGTGAGGGGGGCAGGGGAAAGTAATGGGGAGAAATTGAGACAACTGTAATGGACAACAATAAAATAAAAATTGGAAAAAAGAGAAGAATCTCACAGTTTCATTGAATGAGACTTAAAAACAGAAAGCTTTAAGCTGCCTCCTGATGCTTTCTTCTTCTCCTATTTAATATAGTATTAGGAAATCGTTGTTAGTCACACATCAGCCTTTCAGAACCTTCATGGCAATGACGAGATTTGCTTCTTAGCAGAGACACACCTTATAGTTGCATCAGGTCCAAGGCTCCTGGTAGCATGTCTTGTAGACATAGAGCTAATCAGTATTGTTTCCTTGGGCCATTATGATAAAAGGACATTAATTACCATTAGCACAGTGATACTAATCTGGTTGTAATGAGCATGCCTCTGGGAATTCCCAATGAGGAAAATCTTCATTAGATCAGAGAGGCCAATAGGGTAGATGGGGTGAGCTGGAGGTGCAGGTGTTGTGGAAGAAGGCAATTTCATTGGTCTGACTCAAGTTATTTCCAGAGTTCCTGCTGATTTATAAGCTTATACCTAGGTCTGTCTATGAAATGTCTCCCTCTCATTCTCCTTCTGTTCACTATACACAGTACAATAACCATGGTTCCTAGGGTGCATCTTGTGGAACCAGATCCCATCCTTACTGCTGGACTTATCTTATATTTCTTAGAAGTATGGGTGAGTCAGGATCTTAGCAAGAGATGAAAAGCCTGTGCATATCTCTGGGAGGGAGAGAGATCCTAAGTTCCAACACACCACCTTTCTTAGCTGAAAGTTGTCTTGGTACTTTCCCACTTTCTTTTCTTGGGTCTATCCTTTTCTTGGATCTGCCCTTTTTATCCATTGCTTTTTAAAATAGTTGGAGGGTGGGCAAGGGCAGAACAGAAGGGGGGAAATGAGATGAATGTAATACAACAACAATTAAATTTAAAAAAATAATCATTACTACATGAGAGTTCTCTATGTACCAGGCCCATGACAAGTTATCTCATTTAAGCCTTATAAGCTTAATAAAATAGGTTTCTTACCCTGTTTTTATAGATAGAGAAAAAGAGCGATGTTCAAAAGGCGAAGTAATTTGCTTAGTCGCGACTATAGACTAAACTCAAACTTAGTGCCCTTATTTTAAATTATTATATTATCTCCTCATATTATTTCCAGCATGTGAAAACTTAATGGTTCTGTTGCATAATCAAGTGGGAGCTGAAGAAGCACCACATTTCACATGGTGGTTGTGTGCTATCGTCATATTTATCTCCATCCACCTTTCTTTGAGTCTTCCTAGCTATCTTGTTCTTGACATACTGTCTTCATACTTTTAACCTCCCTTTTATTTTATCTTTGCAGGTATCTGATCAATGTCACTTTTGAGGGGAGGAATCTGTCCTTCAGCGAAGATGGCTACCAGATGCACCCGAAATTGGTGATAATCCTTCTGAACAAGGAGAGAAAGTGGGAGAGGGTAGGACATTGTCTTTAGCAATTCTTGAGCACACTGGAGGGGTAGGAGTATGAAATTTTGTAATGCATTAGATAAAAACAGTTTTTTGGTTTTGGTCTGTGAGGCAGGGAGCAAGAAATTAATCCTTGGAGAACACAGGAGAAGCTATTTTTCAAACTTGTATCTTCATTTTCTTGCTACATTGGTTAATCAAGATATTATTTTATTTATATATTACCATTTTTATTGGTTATGGTCTTATCTGAACCTTAACTGTGTTTTAATGGAAGGTTACACATGTACAATGAAAAAAAAAATTGGGGAAGAAACTGGGTTGGTGGTACAATTTAGAAGTTGTATCCTACATGGCATGCTGGGAAGGCCTAATTTCTGAGCAGGCAAGTATGGATTTACTGCAAATGGAGGTTTGTCTTATTGTGCCAGGCTCATCTCAGGGTCCCTCCCACTGCCAGCTAATCACAGTGTCTGAGATGTTACCATTAGAAATCAATTTCTGTAGGTGCCAGACTGCCTAGGTTTAACTCCCAGCTTCCCTACTCACTTACTTAGGATCTACTTAGAATTTTGTACAGATCTCTCAACTACTTGTGTCTCCAATTCCTCATCTGTAAAATGGGAATAATGATAGCACCAATCTCACAGAAATGTTATGAAGATTAAATAAATTACTACATGTAAAAGACTTTAAAAAGGTACATGGCACATAGTGAGCACTCCATGGGTCTTAGCTTTTATTTTTATTCCTGATTCCTAATTAACTGCAAAAGTTCCTGAGAGCAGTGTCATCAATGGTATTTCTCAGTGTGTTCCAAGGGACACCACTCCCTTGAGATGCTTTGCTAACAAATGGTTCTGCAGATAAATCAGGCTGGGAGATGCTACTTACTCTTTCTTACTCTGAGAGAATCTCAGAACATATTAGCATTTGAAAGTTCAGAGGTATCTTATAGCAAAGAAACATTTAATCTTATTCAGTTTGGCAATTCCTAAAATTATGTTAACATAGCACCTCTTTGTTCCTGAAATTCATATTCTGTGAAACATGCTGGGAAACGTTGATTTAAGGCAATTTCTACAGACTCTATGGGCCAATTGACTGAGAACAGGCTTTCAGATGTCAGCATGACTCTGACTAGGATGGAAACCAAGCTATCTATTTCTAGAGAGAATAGCCAGAAAAGGAGGCCAAAGATAAACTTGAAATTCACAATCTTATTGCAGAGAACCCTGGCCAGGTAGTAGGTGACTACTCACCTGTGGAGCTGGGCCTACATGGGCCTATGTCGTGAAACCTAGGACCTTATGCTTCAAGTGGAAATACCTCCTTCATCCATCATGTTGTTCTTCATTTCAGGGCACAGTCTAAGGTTTGCTTTATGCTGGTGCGCTTGATTAAAGTTGCCCTCCCATTGAGTTATCATTTGTTCAGAAATGGTGGTTCAGTTGGCTGCTGTTCTTCATCCCAATCAAGCTGATCTTCATTGCTGCCATAGCGGCAAAAGAATTTAAGATGTGTGCTGGGATCCTCGTGTATACCAGGCACTTCTGTGTCTCTCCTGAAGAGGAGTTATGAACAACTGAGGTGTCTTGCATGGATCAGAAGATGTCCAGCTGGTGTAGCTTTTGTGCAGTAGACTCATAGTTACTGTCTCAAGTATGGGGCACCTCAAACTGTCCTTTCTTAAAGAGATACCATGTCCTGTCACTTGTGCTGACTTTTCCTCCTTAGGCTGGAATCTGAGGCCTGTGGTTTCCACCCCTTTCCAAAACCAGATCCTCGTCCCTGGAATTGGGATCCCCTCTCCTTATCAGTTCTACCTTTGTTCCAGCTCTTGAATTTATTTCTTACTTTTTATATGATCAAGGAGCAATGTGATGTGCCTCCATGTCCTTGATGCCTACCTTTGTCCATTCATGTCAGCCCTAAACATAGCTATAGAATAGGCTTCCTAAGGCACAATTCTGACTGTGTTCTTTTTCTGCCCTAAACTCACTCAAAGTTTCTATGGTGTATGGATTGGGACCAAACTATCTATTCTTGCATTCAAGGCTCTGATCCCCTTTCTAACTCCTGTCTTTCTCTTCTCAATTTCCTGTCTCACCATCAAGCTATAATCGACTTCTCTCTGTTCTGAGAATGTGCCCCTGTACATACAGCATGTCATGAGGTTTCTTTTTCTCCTGGGATGAATTGTACAATTATGCAAATCATAACCATCTTTTGAAATGCAATTTAAATGTTACTGTCTCCTTCCCTGATCTTTGAGAGTTAATCTCTCACTCCCTTGTCCCCTGTAGCCTTTGTCCACATCTCTGTTGTAGCACTCATCACACCTGCCTGGGTTAGAGCTATGTGTACACTTGCTTCTGGAGGACAGAGGCTGTGTCTTTCAGGGTTGTGTCCTCACAGCAACCTGGAAGAGTGTGCTGCATAGAGCACTTCAATAAATATGTGTCGAATGAGTGAGAACCATTACATAACACAAGAGCCTAAAAGCCATCATTAAGAATTCAAGTTTATACTATTATCCTTGATATAGTAGCTCTTCTTTTCTTCCTTTCTTTCTTTTTAATTTTTTTGGTGGGGGAGAATAAGGTCTTTATGTAGATTGAATTTTCTAATGAAATGAGACTTATTATTTAAAGAAAATATGTGGTTAATTGTTTTATAAAGCATTTTGGGAGGAGTTGAAATCACACAATAGAAAATTTTCATGTTGAGTTGGTTAAATCAGGGAACACTGATGAAGAGAGAGGTCTTTAGTATTCAATGATTCACAGAACCACACAACTTCCAAACTTAGTAGCCCTTGTTAGGGCTTTTGTGGGCAGGAAGGGGTGGCAGAAGCCGGGCACAGCTCCAGAGCATGTCTGAGATGTGGTGAAATTGCACTGTTAGAAGTTATACCTTTTCTTCCACTGTTATCCTGGCCCCCAGAGCCCTTCTGGATTCCCAATACCACTTCAGAAGGCACTCCCTTGTCCAGGAAAGATTTAGTGACTGTGGACTCGAGAGAGGCAGTTACCAGGGCAGGGTTGTGCAGTGAGGAAACAGACACTGAGAAGGTAGCCTGGAGTGGTGAACACACAATTCAGTGTACAGATGATGTGTTGTAGAATTGTGTACCTAAGACCTGAATAATTTTGTTAACCAGTGTCACCCTAATAAATTCAGTAAAAAGAAGATAAGCAGGGAAGGAATTGGGATTTGTAGAAGAAACATTGGCTAAGAAACTGGATTCTCAGTCATGCTCCTAACTAGCTGTGTGACCTGCTCTTTTCACTTTTCTAGATCTTTCTTTCCTTCTGTCTAAAATCATGGCATGAGAGTAAGAATATTTGTTGGGTCCTTTCCAGCTCTAACTTCTGGGATTACAATTTCACATTGTAAATAAATAAGTGCTTAGAATGAAAATTGGATGAAAGCTGGAGCATACAAAAAAAAACTAGAGCTTGATTTTAAGGACAACAGCTTCCGAGGTATATTTGTCATTCTTGCCATTTGGATAAATGCTATCTCCTCAGAAGGCCCCCTGTTGACCCGAGATAGAGTAGCTACCCAGTCACTCTATCACAACAGCCTATTTTAAGTTCCTTCAATATACTCATTATCTGATATTTTGTTTACTTGCCTGCTCGTTAATTTATTGCTTGTCTCTTCACACCAGGATGAACACTCCATGCGAATAAGGACCTTTGTTCTTGCTTTCTATAATTCTTACACTTAAGAAGGGTATACACTCAAAAGATAATTGTTAAATAAATGAGGGATCCATATGCTTAGGAGATTTAGAATATTGGCCAGCCACTTCACTTCTACTGAAATTCTCCCATTTAGACAATGTGCTTTACCAAAGGAAGCTTGAGAGCAGGTACAGTTCCCACCCTTGGAGTGAGTCCGAGTGCCAGCAAAGGACTCTTGGGCAGTCCTCCGTGAGGCTTGGTTTCTAGGAGTGGTGTGCTGAAACAGCTTCAACAAGCAGGTCGAGAAAGACTCATTAAATTGTTGATGTGAGCATTTGATCGGATTTCATAGTATTCCTGCAGGATTTTCTAAAGCAGTCTCAAAGCTCCTCGTGTGGTTTCTTTCAAAAGACTTGCCATCCAGGCAATACAGTCTGTGGGACGGAGCATGGTTCTGCTAATCAGAAAGAGCCAAGTTCGTGCTATTGTTTGTCAGCTGTGTAAACCAAGCCACGAGTACCACCTGAGTCTATTTTCATTTTATAAAACAGGACTTTACATAAGGCTGTTAAAAAGATTAAAGGAGATTTTATAGTAAAACAACAGTTAATAGAGACTGAAATACAGCCAATATCCAGCAACTATCAATTGGTAGTCTCCACCATTCATGTGTAATTTTTAAAAAGTAATATTTGCACATAGTATAAAGCCAAATGGTATAAAAAAAGTCAAATGGTGAAAAGAATGTTTTCTTATCATCTATGCTTCTTTGTTCCCCCAGGCTCCTCCATAGAGCAATTACTATTTCCAATGTCTTATGTATTTGCCCTGAAAATATTCCAAGCATATCCAGTTTTATATATAACTCATTATCCTCCTTTTTAAAAACAAGTAGAACTTGCTCTTCTGAACCTTTAATGGGATACTATATAAGTAGCCACTAAATGGGGGAGGGGCTAGAAAGCAAAGAAATTCCTAGCTCAGAATTATATTCACAGAAAGCCAAAGCGAAGTTCTCTGGTATATAGGAATATGGAGAAGAATATTTAAAAAGGAAACATAGCCCTGGCTGGTGGCTCAGTGGATTGGTGCTAGCCTGCGAATCCAAAGGTCATTTGTTTGTTTCCTAGCCAGGGCACATAACCAGGTTGCAAGCCAGGTATCCAGCCAGGTCTGTAGCTGGAGGCAGGGGAAAGGCAACCATACACTAATGTTTCTCTCCCTTTCTTCCTCCCTCCTTGCACTTCTCTCTAAAAATAATAATGAATAAAATCTTTTTTAAAATCTTTAAAAAATAAAGGAAACACAAACACACACACATGCAGGCATGAGTTGGAATGGTGAAAAATAATTGCGTGCAGAGTAAGTTCATTTGTGAGTGGGGGGCAGCTGCAAAAACTGTGCATTAAAAATACTCCGGCACAGAGAAGCATTTCCAACAAGCATTCAGGCTTCTGTCTTTATCAGAGCCTCTCATGATTTGCTTCATTGCTACTGCTCTCTGCTTCCATTTGATCATTCCTAAAATGGGGATAATAAAAATGAAATGCAGTGGGGGTGTGTTCTGAGTAATGACTTCAAGAAATGATGATAGTGCATTTTCAGGCTATAAGATGTAATCAGACCTTAAAAGGACTGGGCCAAAATTACAGAAAGATGTGTATGGTTTGCATCTCTGCTTGTCTGCTCTCCAAAAAGGCAAGACAATGTATTTTATAAGTCTACTCCCTCTTCCCTGCCTCACCTACCAGAAGATGGCCTTTCTATGTAGATTATGTTTGGGTTATTTTTGGGCTTCCCAAGCCCTAGTTATCATTTCAGGCTAGTAATATCCAGGAGACTGCACTAACTCCAGGTACAGATGCTCTGTGATACTAGCACGAAGCACTAGAGCGATCCATTTGGTGGTAATAGAAGTCAATCACTGCTATGACCTAGTCCACTTGAAAGCTATTGACTGACAAAATAAAACAGCCTTGCATGTAAGCACACACACAAATTGACAGACTATTCATGAACACAGGACCCACAATTACTTAGTTTTCTACTACATATCTGTACCCAGGGTAGCGTGAGACTGTAAAGTAGCCTAGTATATATTTGGTGATGGCCCAAACACACCTGTGCAAACCCTGTTATACTTTCCAGCCTCAGAGGAGAGGCCAGGGAGCATCTCTACTCTCTCCAGACTCTGCAGAGGGGGACTGAGAGGGTGAAACAGAAATTCCTCATGTCAGAGGTGTTTGTTGTGGATCTCCTGAGACCACCATTGGACAACATGCAATATTTGCTGACTTAGAACTGGGTGTTAAATGACATTGTTGGATTAAGGAATTAGAAAACAGGATCTATGGAGAAAGATTGTGGAAATTGGAGTCATTGAGGGGAAGAAGAAAAGTCAATGAGGTGATGACTTACTCTCTCTAAATGTATGAACAGTTATTGTTCCAAATATTGAGACCAGCTATTCACTTTCTCCTCTGAGATAAAACCAGAGTAAGTGGGTTTAAGATCAAGCCAAGAGGATTAATATTAGGTATAAGGAGAATTTCATAATAGAAAGTGATGAGTATCAGAACTGTTAATGACATGAGGAGGTGACATTGGAAGTCCTAAAAATTGAATATGTTCTCATCACCCTTTAACATGCAGTCCTGCCCAAAATCACTGCACAAAATATACATGGCAATGAGAGGGTTTTTTTTTCCCTTCCTTCCCTTTCCTCCCACATGTAATCACTGAGCACCCACCATGAGCCAATCATTGCCACCACCAGGTTAATACTATAGTTTTTCTAGTGTCCAGGGTCAGTGGGTAGGAGTACATTACAAGGACCAAAGTGCTTATTGTGACACTTAAATTTCTATAACCAAAGTTGATTTTTAAATTTTATTATTGGATATGAAATAATAATTGGGTGGATCTTTCATATTGGTTGGTTAATAAAGATTCTGCTAATATTTTGTTATAACGATGACTTAAAGACAGGGCTACTAGATTATGCATATTTGGCTATCTTTCTGAGCTGTGGTAATGACAGACTCTCACACCCAAGTATTCCATTCTTCTTGTTCCCTGAGTCCAAGAGCCAAGCCCATCCTTTTTGACTGTATTGATTTTGGGGTTCCAGAAAGAGATCATTGGGGACCAACCCCTGGGAGTAGGAGGTGTACCCTTAACCCTTAACCTACAAACTCTCAACACTGCTGTTAGATTTAACCCATAAAGTGCAGCTTCTATCTCCATCTACATTTGCAAAATAATTTGAAGAGAAGGATGTAGTGAGGGAAGAGACTTCAGAAATTTCTGAAGTCATCAGCCACTGAATAAAAGGATAAAACAACAAGGTAATATTGGTTGACTTTAATTTTCAAACCTGCACATACTGATGAGGAGAAAAAGCAAAAATGAACCCAGACACCGAAGTGCTAGCTTAATGAAACATGCTAAAGAGGAAAATGTCTTCAGAGCCAAAATATGCCTTTCATCCATCTTGTTTGCATTTGATTGAGATTTTTATTTCATGACAGTTATCTATGGTTGGCTCCTGAGTCCTCTGAAGTATCTTTCTAATTCCTAGATTATAATATTTTATCAGTAGTGCTATTGAAATAAATAGGAGTATAGAGGTTAGAGGACTCGTGTTAATATATGCAGGTTAAAACACATTTATGATTTTCTTATTATTATATAAAGGTAATTGGTGCTTATTAAGATCTTATGAGGGATAAAATAAAATTTACCTATATATACATCTAAAAAGAATTAGCAGTTGCATTTACTCTATTTCTTGCTGGTGCTTTTTTTCTTTTTCTTTTTTTCTTTTTTCTGTGCACATTGTGATGCAGTAGAACTGGGAACATACTACAGGGTGGAGCAAAGGTAGATTTACAGTTGTGAGTTTGCCAAACATGGAGTTTATTAATATTGTATTATTTTTCATACAGATAACTGTAACCTGTGTTCACCCCACCCTGTATGTGAAGTTTGCAATCTGCTTTTTCTCTGTGATATTGTAGACATTTTTCTATTTTATTAATATTATCCAAAAGCATGAAACTCAATGACTGCCTAATAGTCCACATGTTTCCTTAAACTGATCCCTCATAATTAGACATTCACATTTGTGTTAAATATGAAAATAACTTCAGAGCTTTTGAAAGTCCAACTTTGATGTGCTAAGACTGCTTTTCAGGGCAACAAGGTTTGGCCACTTTTTTTGTCATCTAATCTTAAGTGTTAAAAATGACAGACCTTAATTTGAGAATTGCTTGGATTATATTAATTTACTAACCATCAGTGAACACACATGCAGGCAGGATAGGGGGAGGCTGTCCTTTGTGATTCCTGGTTTTTACAGAGTCTCAGAGATTTTCTCTTTTTGATCTTCTGATTGAATGTGCTGTCCTCTAACTTTGCTGATAACAGTATTTTTTTTCCTTTGGTAGTTACAGCATACAAAAATGGGATTGGATGTGTTCTGTGCCTGCGGTCCTCATCATACTGGAATAATTTTCTTGAGGATTGAAAGCTTATAAAATTTAGGCCCATGTTTTCAAGAAACTAGTAGGGCTTGTGCTTGGTGTGACATTCTTTCCAGTGCTATTTCTATTCTTTCTGCCACAAGTGACCCAGGAAGAAGGGAGAGCAACCCTCTTCTTTACCAGTGGGGATAGCACCTGGCCCAATCACATACTCACAGGCTGATGTGCCTGAAGACTGACTGGGACATTATGGCAGGGTACTACTATTTTCATACCATTTTGTCTTCCCCAACAAACAAGCAACTTTGTGCATATATTAATAGTATATTGACTTTTCTGAGATTTGAAATTTTACATTAAAATGTAATATTTGAATGTTGTTCATACACAAGCAAGCCTCTATTGACCTAGCACTGGATTTTTCTGCTGTGAGTTTTTTCTCCACTATTGATGGATATGTACTAGCCCACACACAGTTTCTCTCCATAATCCCTATTTATGAGAGCTGGCCAGGAATAGGGTAAAAGTAATTCATGTACATGGGAAGAGAGGCTCTGATCTTGGCATGTTAGCTCTGTTAATAAGCCTGCAATACAAAGATTTGAAAGGAGGTATTGGCCACTTAAGAAAATAAATTGTCTTAAAGAAAAAAAAAAAAAAAAGAATTAAAACTATTAATAAAAAACATGGATACAAATCTGTCACAATAGGCACAGAACTCAAATTATTTTGGGTTATTTTATTATTGATATTTTCTCTATTAGAACTAGTTCTGTTCAAAATTTAATGAACATTTATAGGTGCATATCTTACATGAGAGAGAGAGAATCTTGAGATGGTTTGGAAGCCTCCACCTTGCTTGTGTGACCAAGGAACCAGGTATTTGCTGCCTATCAAGACTTCCCACTGCTGGTTCTACAGATGTCTTAGATCATAGTTATCAGCTAAATGTTCTGAAGTTTTAAACTTTAATCAAACCTGTGCCAGGGGAGTGGTGATGGGAAAGTGTGATGCTGGGGAGGTAAATAAAGAGGAGACATGTGCATATGGAAGACAGTGGTTCGGGAGAGTGACAGACCTCAAAGTGGAGGAAAACCATTCTTCACTGCTGTGCTTCCTACTCACACCAAACTCTTCTAGGAGCCCTTTCACATTCTTCTCCTTCAAAGGTTTGGTGCAGGGTCTCTTCTAAGTTCATCATCTTTGGCTATTCTTGTAATAATATGTGGCATTTTTTTTTTCTTAATTCATCCCATAGAGAAGGGAGCTTTCTGGGAAAAGAACAGAATCTCAACTCTCAGGTAGAATTTCTGGTTGACATTTAAGCCATCTTAGTGTTCTCTTCATAGAACAGGGAACAAATTCTATTTTCATGATAAGAGCTGAGGAGCATGTAGTTCTTAGAACAATCTAGACTGGAATTAAGGGATTTTAGGAAGATTTGGCCATTTGCATATCTGACATTTCCATAATACCTTATTAGCAATATGGTTTATGAAGAATTTTAGCATATAAGATTTTGTTCCTATCATTGGCCAATACTTGTACAAAAAAGTAAACTGAAGCTCAGAGAGGTCCCATTATTTGCTGAAATTCACTCAGTTGGGAAGGGGCTGAGCTGGGTATAGTCATTTGTGTCTGGCTCCATTTAAGTCCAGTATACTTTATGCCTTAACACACAGTGTATGAGAAGACATCTAGACTAAGAGACTCAAAGGATAGCACTATCAGTGGAAATAAGTTTGTAGGTTAGAAGGCATCTCATCATGAAGACATGTGGGCTCTCAGAGTTTTTAAGCTCCATAAAGAAATGGTCTTGCATGGGACAAGGGAAGTAATTAGCCCAACTGTTGCTGGGTATTTCATGTCACATTTTCCTGAGATTAACAAAAATGAAAAATGAAGGAGGGATGGAAGGAAGAAGAGAGGCAAGACAACTAAAAAGCTTTTCTGCATCCCTACATCCCTATACCTTCTCAGTATCTTGTATTAAACACACATATTCACACATATGCACACACACCCTCTCTTCAGTTGAGAACATCTTTTTTCAATAACAAAGGCATAACTGCTTACAAACACAGCTATCTGAGTCCTGAGTTCATAGAGGGGCTTCTCTAGGAAAGAGTTGTCTTCTTCCTTAAAGCTCTTCTGAAATGCATCCACCGTGGTGGTTCACTGTGGCCCTACAGCCCCATTGATCAAGACAACAGCTGAAGGTACAAAGAATGTGGGAACACCAGGAGCAATTTAAAATAGCTGACCTACAAAATGGTTCTTAAATCTTAGTAGGAGAATGATATGAAATTTTAACTTTGTTTTCATAAACCATAACAAACCAAATATTTGGTGAACTCAGCCAGTTAGGAGTTTTGGAGATCTCATAAAATTATACACATGATAGAAAGTAGGAGCAAAAGTCAGCAAATAAGTACATGGGCCTTCTGTGATTCTCATTGCCACATCCATGTTTCCCTAAATGTGACTGTGGGTTTCACTGTGGTACATGAGTTAATTTAAGAAGGATGAGTATTTTTACTTAAATAACCATCTATTTATTTTTATAGTTGTTTTCTGGTTTTTGGCTAGTGACACTTGTCTCACATTTACAGTAACGATATGAATTTTTTTAAATAAATGCATTTTTTAAGTGAAGGTTATTTCATATATTAAGTTGAAAAGAGTGTAGATGGTACACAGATGTGGCGAAAATTGTTACAGTGGTACCTGAACGAGTGGGATTTGGGAACTACTTCCAAAGAGCAAAGTGTGCTTCCTACCCTGGCTCTCAAGTTATAGCGTTCAAACCAACCCATGCCTCTTTTTCCCTCTTCATCTCTCTGCATTTAGCCTAACACTCCAGCATAATTGCTAGTAACCCTTCTCTAATACTGCTCGTATTTTTGTGCCTACGTGCCATGGCTTATTCTCTCCTTTTAACCTTGGGTTGTTGAACTTGTTCATTGAAGCATAGTGTAAGTGCCAAGAGGCTTCATATCTTAGTCACCTCTGCTTAGCACAGTGATTTATCTGAAGTGTAAATAGATGTGGCTCTGCCTTCCTGTGCCTCAGTTTCCTCATTTATAAAATAGGAAGAATAATAGTGCATACCTCAAACTGTTGCTATAAGTATCAAATAAGTGTTGATTCATGTAAAACACTTAGCACAACACCTGGCATGTAGCAGGTGTTATGCAGTTGTTCAGTTAGCTCAGTTGAACCAATGATAATGCAATTGAAATTGTGTTCAGAAAAAGGAAAATAGAGGAAAATGACCATACAACAGAAGAACCTTGGATTGTAGCCTCAGTTATTAAATGAAAGAAGCTGGGAGGCAGCAAATAGAATTCTTGATGTTCTTGGTGATAAAATCACAATGCATAAGCTTTCTTCCTTTATTTTTTTAAAGATTTTATTTTTTTTAATTAATTTTATTGTTGTTGTATTACATCCATCCCCTTTTTGCTCCCCTCTGTCCTCCTCCCCACCCACCCATTCCCCCCCAAAGTCAATCCCACCTGTTGTCCATGTCCATGGTTCCTTTATACTAGGTTCTTGTCTAAACTGCTCCCCTTCCTTGCATCTTCCTTTCCCCTCCCCCCATCTTCCTTTATTTTTGAACAATTTTTTTTGCACAGAGATTTTTAAAAATTAAGCTTTATAATAAGAAAATAGTGGCAAAGTCCACAAAAACACAGCATCTATGCTTGGGCTCTTCCTCCAGAAATCAAGGAATTCAAAATCTCAGCTCAGATATAGCAAGTTGTGGGTTCTCAGTAATGATTAAATAACAACCAAACACACATTAAGCGATAATGACAGTTTATGTAGCCTTGTCATGTGTCTTTGTGCCATTTGATCTCCTTGGGTTTGCTTCGTTGTAATAAACCACAACTTTGTGGTTGAAAATAAAGAACTGCCCATCTTTCCTTTATGGCTTTCTTATTGTGTGGTGGGTAGATTGTCCCACAACCATTAAAGGAATTCCTCCCGTAAGGAAGTGGTTTAAGTAAAAAATATGTCACAGTCAGAGTTGACTGGTGAAATGGAGAATGGATGATAGTAACAATCAACACCCAAATAGTGTTTTACAGTTTTCACCAATGATTCTCAAAATGGGATACCTGGATGAACAGCATCAGCATCTCTTGGGAATTGAGATAAAAAATCAATTATCCTGTCCTACTTCAGAACCTCTAGGGTTGAGGGCCAGCAGTCTGAATTTTGACATATAAAATGCAGGGATAGTTCATCAGTTATTTCCTTTTTGTGAGGAGACAAGTAGTTGTTTAATGGATATTTAAGACTGCCACTCTGTCATTGTTCTCTTTTCTTGTTTTTATTTTTTGGTCACTAACTTTGACCAAAAAATCCTTTATCCCTTTATAAAGTGGAGGACAGAGCCAGAAGCCCAGCAAGAAAGAGTTAAAGCCTGTCCTACACTCACTCCAGTAGATTCTGAATTACCTGTGGTCTTTGGCAACTGGTGTAAAACCTCCTTGGTATTAGGCTGAATGTCTGGGTTTATTCGTTCAGCAAGTATCTCCTGAGTCCCTGCTAAGTGCTAGACCCTGTTCTGGGTGCTGGAGAAATAGGACTAGGCAAGACCAACAAGTCTCCTGCCCTCAAGGAGTTTGTGCCTTGGTGAGGAGAGTTGGACAATAAACATATCGACAAATACATAAATCTGATCACTTCAGATGGCACCAAGTGCTACTGCTGCGGTGAGATAGGCTATAGCGGCTCTCAACCATGGGATGCCAGCCTCAGAGTCTTTTGGAAATGTCTCTATTATTTGAGATCAGCTACCAGTTAAATTTCTAAGGAGTTTGTCCAATGGCTGCTATTAGAATTTTAATTGGTAACTTATTTTTTATTTTTTTAGGATTTTATTATTTTTAGAGAGTGGAGAAGGGAGGGAGGAAGAAAGGGAGAAAAACATCAATGTATGGTTGCCTTTCACCTGCTTCCAGCTGGGGACCTGGCCGGAGACCTGGCTTGCAACCTGGGTATGTGCCCTGACTAGGAATCAAACCAGCAACCTTTGGGTTTGCAGGCATGTGCTCAATCAACTGAGCCACACCAGCCAGGACTTAATTGATAACTTATTTATAGTAAAAAAAAAATATATATATATATATATATATATATATATTCAAAGTATTCACAGGGTGCATGAATCAATTGGCAAAATTGTACCAAAATAAACAACATACCACAAAAGTGTTATATTTTGAAATAAGTTTATTTTTATATGTAAATACATAAAGATAGTCATTATTTTTTTAATTGTTAAAAAAAGTCTCCATTTGCTGCAATAATAGACTTGATTCGACTTTGGGATCTTGAGTATGCTTTAATTTACTTTTCTTTGTCCATGGACATTATCATGTTTTCAATCTTAGCTTTAACAGCCTCTTTATTGGAATGAGGTTGTTTATTAACTTTCCAATATCTGGACTTGTGAAATCCTTGCATATCTTATCCTTGTTTGCGTGGCAACATTAGGATTAGCATCATACACCTTCTTCATGTTGCAAACTGTATGTAAAGGGATGTGATTGAAGTCCACAGTTTCCTTAGCAGTTCTCCCTGCATGCCACCCAGAAACTATGCACGCAATCCAGAAACATCATATTTCTTTGACATGATGGTTGCTCTCAGAATTTAATACTTTCTATCTGAAACAATGATGTTGAATCATAATCTTAGAAACATAGTTTTTCAAAATTAATAAGAAGCATGTGAAATAAGGAGATGCAAAGTTCTTGTCAATCGATTGCGTGCACCCTGTATATAGTTACTGTTTATATAAACTTTATATAGAGACTAAAGACCCACTTCTGGGCCACAGTAGAAATGTATATATATTTTACGTTCCTTTTTCCCCATTCCTACTAGGTTTTAGGTCATAGGAATGTGAATTTTTCTAATTTGACACATCAGACCAATAACATTCCAATATTTATATTTAATGCTCCCCAAATTAAGAAGCATTAGCATTTATTACTTAATAAAAACTGCGTTTTTGTAAGTTACCTACCCTAACCTGATGTTTTAATTGTGCATGACATTCTTTTGTAACAATTGTGGCAATTATTTCACTTCCTGAACCAAGTCTCCACTTAATCCTGGAGTCCCAGCATGAGGACCTGCTCGAGCCGTTTAGAAAAGGCCATAAACTAGCAGTCCTCAAACTGCTTTTGGATTATAGACATGTTCTATGTGGCCTGAGAGGGATATATTGAAGATTCAATTCTTTTTTAGCACTGCAAAATTTAGAGATTGCTTTAGAACTGCAGGTTTTTGGATTTCCTAAAAATCAGGAGAGTGGCGATAACTCTGGGCTTACATTCTGCGGGGACAGTGGGAAGGAGCATCACCTTCTTTGGATGGAGCACATGCTCTCCAGTTCAACACAATCCCCCAGTGTCTCATGCCTTTTATTAATCATCTACCTGGTTCCTATCAGCATTGGAGTTTTCAACTCCCAGAATAGCGATGAGTTCAGAAAGATTCAGTTCCTGCTTAAAACTAAATTGTATACCTTGGAAATGAGTGCATTCAGGTGCAGAAAGTTGTGTATTTATGGAGCAGACACAGCCTTTGGATTGTTCTCTGAAATTCACCCTGGAGCCTCTAAGAGACAGCTGAGAATTCTGTGTGCTGTCTTAATGCATCAGGACAGAGGGAAATCAGTTCTATATTATACTGAATCCCCACATACACCTTAGAAGACAAAAGACACTACCTGTCAAAGGTCTTTCTATTTGTCAGACAGTTTATACAGAAATATAAACTTTCAATGACTTAAAACATCTTAGGCATATAAAGGGTGTGAATTTGTCTTTTTTCTTGGCAAAGTAACAAACTATTCTGTAGTAGAGGAATATCCTGGAAGGGGTACATGGGTGTGACCTTTCAAGGCTAATTTGAGTGATTCAAGGGCATTTACCTGGCCAAAAAAAAAAAAAAAAAGAATGCTTCAGCAGATGAAAAACTCAGCCAGGAGACCAGGACAATGAAGAAAAGGCCATGAGCAAATAAAAGGAAAAAGATGTGCAATAGGAAAAACTGAAATTAGAATTGAAGGCAGGGCAAATGTCACATCTTAAGAAGAGAAAACCAATTGCTGATAGCAATTAAAGAGAGTGACAGTCTCAGTGGAGAGAGAGAGCAAGATGATTTCAGTCACACTATCCTCATTAAAGGAAAGAGAAAGAAAGGAAAAATGCAGAGTTAAGAAGAGAGGAGGTTAAATCTGTCCAGGTAGAAGAGCCACACTCAGAAGAGATTTTGAACAGTCAGGATAGAAGGGAAGGGAGTTAATAATAGAAGTAATGGCATGGTATCTTTATCTTTGTGTGAGTGCTGCTAAGGATGTAAGGGGAATGCTCAGGTCTTTCTGTTCTGAAGACATGGCATTTTAGATCCTCCCCCAACTCCAGAGGTTCCAAACACTCCATCTCAGAATGAAACTTCCTATTTGCTAAGAACTACTGCGAGTATATAACGTTTTCTTCTATTCTGCAAAGCTCAGATAAACCTGTTGAATTTCTGCTTTCCATGTGAAAGCATCATCTCAAAGACCATCAGAAGACATTATTTTTGTTTCCTGTGTCTGGAATTATCACAGCTTTTATCACACAGCTTTAGTTCAGCTCAAGAAACACATACTAATGGGCTCCTGAATGAAGGACTCTGTACTAGGTGTTAACAGGAAACAAAAGTACACAAGGCAGTCTGGTCTCAAGAAATGTATCCTCTTGTTACACAGGTATAATACAGGGAAGAATATGACTGTGGTAGGCAGCCACCAAGATGACCCTCAAAGATCTGCACTTATATTTTTATCCTCCATGAATTATTGGAAACTTAAAGTACTATACTTAAGTGTAAGATCTTAGAAGAGGGAAATGCCTTAAGCGGTGGTTTTAAATATATCACACACAAAGTTATGAGGATCTCTTTTTCAGAACCAGAGGCCTCCTATTCCATCTTGAACAAGAAACCTCTTTTATGTCATAATATTTTTCATTTGTATCTGGTTCCAAAAGTATAGTAATTTTTCATTAAGGAAAAGGTAATAAAATAAAGAATGGCATAAAGAAGAAAATAAAATTTACCCCAAATTCTACTGCCCAGAGATCACTTCTGTTTACATTTGGTCTCTATCATTTCAGTCTTTTTTCCTCTATGCTGCCATCTATTATAAATGTGCTTTATAAATATAAAGCATATTTTATAACATTGGGATGGTATTCTACATACTGCTTTGCAATTTACATTTTTCTTTAAGGTGTTATGAATGGTATATTTTAAATATGCATAATTAAAATTTTTAAAAATTAATATGTAAAATATATCATTAAGGATCCATTTATCTTATCTATTTCTATTCATTTATTTATCACATAATTTTAGTGCTATATATTATTCTGTTATTTAGAAACTGCGTATGAGTTTGTCTATGTTAAAAAATCCCTCACCCAACCACCATCACCCTGCTCAAGGTGCAAAATCTTAGTCATGGCTCATTGGTATTAGGGTTTTGACAATAAGAAGGGGAAGATCTGTCCTTGTTGGTGTTTGCTCTCTGTATCATTCACTTCCCCTTGAACTGCTAGGGTGGGGGAGGGTACAAACACCAACAGGTGTTTTGGAGAATGCCTGCCAGTGTTGGCTTTTCCTGTATCACTGAACATGAACTCTGCTCCTTTTCGAAGCAAGTGCAGCTTTCTTGGGACTGACATTGTAGTTGCGAATCTGTTTCTTAGCGCTCTTTCCTAAATGCCTTTTTAAACATGCTCAATAATAGATGAGCACCTGGGCTCTTCTTCATGGAGAGCACATGCAGTTTTTAGATCATGAAAAGGCAATTTGGCCCTTTAAAGCTAATTCTTGGAACACCCTCAGTTCCCCAGGACATCATTTAATAACCACTTGCTCCAGGACAACAAGTGGTGTGCCTAGGCCTTGTTACTCCATCTCCCCTTTGGGTTGCTTTTTCAATCCAGGACTCAATTTTCACTGAAACTTTGTAACCAGTCTGCTAGCAGGAACATTCCCAATCCCCTTCCCTGCTTTCTTTCTCTGTCCTCCCTCTCCTTGCTTCTGCATGACTCAAGTGAGATGTCTGTATTCAACTTGGTTCCAATATTGGAGAAACAGGGAGTCCATTCCACTTGGCCTATCAAGTCTTAGCTCTTCCATCAGTCTATGGGGTCACCTTGGGCAAGTCACTTAGCACCTCTGGGCATCAGAGGCATCAGTTTTCATATATATAAAACAAGAGAGTTATATTAAATCCCTAAGGTTCCTTCTAGTTCAGACAATAGGTGGTTTCAAGTACACTTTTGGATTTTCTACACTGTTCTGACAATGGCATATTTTTAGTGACAACTATTTCTTCATTAATTAGTTATTAGAATTTATTATTTTTAGAATTTCACTTCATAGATGGGGCTGCTCAGTCATTTGGCTCCAGGTGGCTTTGTTAACAGCTACCTTCTAGGAAGGGGTCTAGGAAGGAAGATTGAATTTTTCCACACTCCTGTTTTTAACTGCCTTTTTAGTAATTTGCAATACTAATGATCTAGAGCAGCCTTCTTTGGGAGCTTGTTACTGAACAGAAAAAAACCTTTGACTGGCTTCACCTTATGCTGTTGGATCACTTGTGTCCCCTTCATGAAGGCGACTTTGGTGATTGCAGTTAGATACTGTGTGTCACAGATGCACAGACACACAGGTCACTGAAGTTACCACTGCAGAGCAGTCTCATTATTATTTTTTATTCTGTGTTTCTGGATCTTGTTTTGCAAATGACCAAGTATCTCCTTCTCTGTGATCCCTTTATTCAAAATTAGAAATGATTTGTAGGTTTTTTTTCCTTTTTATAATTTGAAGTCATGATAATAAGTTGTATGTTCATGCTCTGGTTTATCACTTGTTCAACAAATATTTAATTAGTACCTACAATGTGCTCGATTTTGTCCTCCAAGACAGGAGCGTGAGGGAAAAAAATGACAGATACATGAGGAGAGAGAAAAATTAGGAAAATGGAAGATACTCCAAGAGAAACTAGAAGAAAGGGGAAATTTCTCAAAAGGGATGAGGAACACTGAAGACTCCATCCAGAATAGAAAGTGGTGGAAATGAAAGGAAAGTCCTCAGAAGATTTAGTCAATCAAAATTCTAGTTTGTACCTATTCTTCTTCTACAGAAGATTCTCTGAAACAATAGGAACCCTGGTTGACAAATAATAAAGTGTTAGCAATACCTACCTACCACTTTTATAAGTCAGTGTTTATAAGTCAGGCACTGTTCTAAGCAGATTACTTGTATTAACATATCAATCTTCACAACACCTCTATGGTGTTGGTAGTTAAGGTGAAAGAACAAACAAACAAACAAAACTCAAAAATCATGAGGCCCAGAGTTGGTTAGTGGTTTTCAGTAGGTCACATAGCTGGGAGGTGGAGGAGCCAGGATTCAGACTGTGCACTGTGCAATCAGATTCCAGAGACTCTACCGACCACAGCATGCCACTAAATGTAGCACAGGAAAAGATCTGGTCCCATGCACATTCTGTTGGGGGTGCAGAGTGGAGTCATGCACACTAGCTTCTGAGTGAACTGCTGCCTGCTTCCCTTTCCCATCAATTAGTTCTTGCTGCTCTGAAACTCAAGCCTCCCACCCAACAATTGTCAAATATGTCCAGCATTTCTGCTTTTGCCTTGGGTGTTGAGTGTAGTCATCACCTGCTGGGTTTTGGGGTTCTCTTCTAAGCTGAGGTGGGTTAGAGCAAGCCCAAGCAAAGCTTTCGACACATAGGTTTGCTGGTACTGTGAAAGAGATGTGAGTATTATGTAGCATTTAAATACCTTGGATATCTTGTGCCTGGTGGCTTTTCTTGTTTGAATAGTGAGTCCTTCAAAATGACATGCAACTAACTCCCCACTAATTCCTAGCCTCTCCAGATGTCTCAAAAGTGTATTCAACTGAATAAGTAAAACAACTGGCCTAGTTTAGGTAATTACTAATTTATTTCTTTTTTCAGGAGTGGAGCCGAGGGCAGCCTGTGGAAGCCTGATAGTTTCAATTCCATTTCTTCAGTGGAAATATTATTTCTTATTGTTCCTCCTCTTTCTAGGAGCCTTTTTGTTTTTTTTTTTTTTTTGCCTCTAGCTTGTAAACTTTCAGGAAAATAGCTGGAACTTGGAGCAGAATGTCATTCTCAACCTAACTGTTCTTAAGCCTCCAACTGGGCTTTGCAAAACTAGCTTTATTTCATCTTAATTGCCATTGTAATAGGTGGACAGAAATGTCAGGACCTTGTTTTATCTGGACAGTACCAGCCCAGAAATAAAACACACACCAGCGGGATGGCCAGAACGGGGCTCCAGGGCTTTTAGCAGTTTCAGCTATGCAAGAGAACAGAGTCAGCACTTGTATACAGGAACTTGGCGAAAACGAAAATAAACTGTCAGAAACAGAACCAGTTGACTCACTGGCAGCAGGCAGTTGGGGGAGCCAGTGTTAAGAACGCCCTGTACATCCTCGAGTTGGCATTACCCTGAGAGGCTATTATCTGAAAGTTTAAGCAGAGACCATTGGCAACAGAGTTCTTTTTAATTTTATTTTTAAATTTCTGTCTGTAGTCAATGTTATTTTGTATTAGTTTCAGGTGCATAGAATAGGGGTTAATAATCACATACTTCACAAAGTGTTCTCCCTGATATTTTCGGTACCCACCTGGCACCATAGATCATTATTACAGTATTATTGGCTGTATTCCCTGTGCTGTACTTTACATCCCCATGACTATTGTGTAACCACAAATCTGTGCTCCTCAACCCCTTCACCTTTTCCACTCAACCCCTCAACCCCCTGCCCCTCTGGCAACAACAAATCTGTTCTTTGTGTCTGTGAATCAGCAACAGATTTCTTAAAAGATGTGCTTTATGTCGAGAGTCTCACTTTTGACCTTTTGGATACAAACAAGCACATGGGACTAGTTAACCATTGCTTAGGTCTTTTATTCTTCAGTTTCTGACTCCTCATTGTTCACACATTCTAAATATTTTTCCTTAGCTACTTTGCAAAGACACCAGGGAAACTTTTCTTTCTCTTGTCACCTTCTATCTAGCCTTGCAGTGAGCTTCTCATTGCATCCCTCATCACACTAATTCAAGAAATACCATCTGTCACTGCCATCCTGCTTTTTGCCTGAGGACTCCCATCAAACCCCTCTAAGAGTGAGGGCTTTCAGGAACCTCATGGGTAGTGCAGCATTCCTCTGCTTTGGGGTCACAAAGGGAAAGTACTAGAAATACTAGTACAGCCCTTGCATTTTTTGAGATTCATGTGGGAGTACAGGACGGACATAGCAGAGTCATGTACCATTTTGGGGTGATTTTTTTTTTTTTTTTTTTTTTTTTTAAAAA
>PVIW01010328.1:0-44988 GCA_004026585.1 Noctilio leporinus
TTTTTTTTTTTTTAAGATTTTATTTTGTTTATTAGTTTTAGAAAGAGGGGAAGAGAGGGAGGCAGAGAGGGAGAGAGACATCAATGTATGGTTGCTTTTCACCTGCCTCCAGCCACGGACCTGACTGGAGACCTGGCTTGCAACCTAGTTATGTTGCCCTGGCTGGGAATCGAACCTGCGACCTTTGGGTTCACAGGCCGGCACCTTATCCACTGTGCTACCAGCCAGGGCTCCATCTACTTTTAACAGCTCCTTATCTCATCCTGCAAACCGAACCAAAGTTACAGAAAACGTACATTTTGGGATGTAAGTGTCTCTTGCCCCATTTTTCCCTTTCCCATCAGAAACAGCTCCCTAAGGATACCCCAAATACAAACATTCATTCAAGTGACTGTTTTGTATTTTCATAACATTTTAACATTTAATAAAAACTATATACATTAAACATTAACTTTTTGTGGTATTTTACATGTGACAGTCACTACAAAAATTTACATGGGTTAGAATTCTGTGGCGGAACGGGACCAGATTATCCAATTAGGTGAGAGGTGAGGAAAGGCTGACACACAGGTTGTCAGATGGCACTAACCAGACACTGGTTAGTGATGGGACCATACTTAGCAACTGTTGGGCCCATCACTGTTGCAAGAGTACACAGCTCCCACCTAAACACCTATCTGGATTGATTCCCAAACTTGGGAAATCCCCTTACAAAGATGGCCCTCTCCATTAGCAGAGTCCTAAATACTCAATCCCAGTAGCTCTGACAGGATTAGCCTCTCTCTTCCTTGCCCAGAGTGGAAAGACACCCACAACTTTTAGACCTGTTGGTCCCTCGCCCCCCAAAATTTGGTGTATGTTTGACTGTAGCGCTCAATAACCCAGAAGGAAAACAAACTGCTGTGGGTTGTCCTTTAAAGAGGGATGGTCAGAAATACTTTAAATGTTTAAAGAATGGGAAATTCAAATCCTCCAAAGTCAATGGTTCCCAAAATAAACTATCAACTGAGAGAAGTGTGTTCTGGCTTTCCATTTGCAGTAGCCACTCCACTCTGAGGCAATGGTGCAGAGACTTTCTCAGAACTTTGGGATCCCTGCAATCTGCCCCCATCTCCGGCCATCTGCATCTGGCCCTGTTAAAAGAAAAGTCACTTTGGTTACAAATTCATTCGTTGTGGTCTGAAGCATGAATCTGACTTATCAATGCCCATGTATCACAGCAACAAGAACAAGGCAGGAGATATCAAATGACTCTGGGCAGTTGTTCTTCCCCATACGTAACCCCAACCTGAACCCTGAATCTTAAAGCCAGAAGTCATTCCTTGAAGCATTCCTGAGGCTCTTCCAATGGAAGGGAGAGCTGTGGGTTGTTTCTTCCAAATGAAACAGCCATTCTGTGTTGAGTTTCCAGAACAACCAACAGTCACAGGAAGATAGTCCTTTGGGCCTCTGCTTGAAACCAACAGCTATAGTGTAACTGGTGGTCTTCAGTCAGGGCCATTCAACTCCCTCCCAAGACTCAAGGGAAAGAAACCAAATCACATGACTTATCCTTACCCTGTGATGAAAACTCCGGGGCTGAATTCTCCCTTAAAAGGAACAATCAACCTAGATCCTTGTCTAATTAAATAAATGTGTGTCCCGCTGATATATGAGAACCAGAGGTACTCTCTAAGGGCCCATCTGGTGAACTGCCATCTGGGAGACCTTTACAGTCTCTGTGATGACAACCCCATTCACTCCCTGGGAGAGTACACCAGGTAGCATAACCAGTGGGCAACCCCTGCCTGCCTGGTCGCGTGAGAATGAGGGAAGCCTGGCTGGGGTTGTTCTTCACTTGCCAAAATATCCACCGGGACTTCAGCGGTGTCTTTGACTGAACGATCTTCAAGGGTTAGTGAAGGATCAAAAAGCAAAGGTGAAGGAGGACACTGCATACTGTCACCCACAACATCCAAGTCCTGGAAAAAGAGAGAAAAGTCTATCAGCAATACCAAGGGAACCAATCAATAGCTAAAGTCTGCATGTGTTTCAGCAAACCACAAAGCAATTTTCCCCATACTTCCTTTAACCCTTACCTACCCTGAATCAAAGAAAAGACTTCCCCGTAATGTCCAAAAAGTGGGTAAGATTTAAAAGCACCAAGAATTCTTTCTTGCTACAAAGTATAAAGCAATGATCACCACAGTGGCTTTAAAAAGCGTGTGTTTTCAATCAACACAATTGCAAATTAAACTGAAATATTGCCTTAAAAGACTGGACAATACAAGATTGCTTGATTAATGTCCTAACAGCCACAAGATGAGCACAAGAGGGAAAGGAGAATAGAGAAATGAGGAAGAACAGTAAGTCAGTCCTTCTTAATAGCTACAAAATACTGTTTTGGGTAAGTCCCTATCCCCACAAAGTAAGTTCCTGATTCTTAAACTTGACATAGTCCAATTGCCCTGTTTAAAAAAAGATGTGACATTCTACAGGCTATGTTTCTTCTAATTGAATTGGTCATTTCAACTGGAGTCCTGAATGGCCAACAGACTATAGGAAGACACTGCTCTTGGCTCCTGTTTGAAACCAATAGCTACAACAAGCCACTGGTCTTGATTCAGGGCCTAAAGCATTGCAAAAGCTCAGATGGTATGTAAAAGAAACTTTCATGTCACCAATTTCATTTTTCTTAAGTATTTTGTTTATTTACTTTTAGAGGGGAAAAAAAGAGGGACAGAAATATTAATGTGTGGTTGCCTCTCATGCACCCCCAACCAGAGACCTGGCCTTCAACCCAGGCATGTGCCCTTACTGGCAATTGAACCTGCAACCCTTTGGTCCCCAGGCCAGCACCCAATCGACTGAGCCACACTACCCAGGGCTTTGTCACCACTTTCTAAGAGGTTACTCTTAAAGTCTCCTGCCTAAGAGTAAAATTACCCAAGGGTTTGTACTCCCCTATGCCCAACCCACTTATAGAGGCCCTACATTCCCAGTATTCTAACTTCACAAAAAGCTCACTTTGCTCACTTGTTCTAAGCTTTTAAATGAGTCTTTAAGAGTTTAAAATCCTTTCCAGTTCTTTGGTGTGCAAATCATCTAAAACAGGAATCACATCTTCAAAATAATAATAATAATATTATTAAGGTCAAAAAAAGGAAAAGAAAAGAATGTAAGTAAAGAACACTGGACTTTAAGCTGCTCAATTAAAACAGAAACACAAAGGAAAAGGATACAATCAGCTACCTAACTACCTAACATTCATTTCAGGTGTGTAATGTTCAGAAACTTCTGTAATATCCACAGAAACCAGTGTTCTCAGATGGTTAACACAGTGACCTATTTTCTTCAATTATTTTTACAATGCACAATTTTTACAATTATGGTATCAGTAATAAACTTGGAATTTAAAAACTCATTTCAATGTTTAGGCAAAAGATTTAGAAGTCTCAAGATGACAATGGTTTGGAAATGTTTTCAAAGAAAAATAGATACTTGCCCTGGCAAGGTGGCACAGTATACAAGGTGTCAACCTGCAAACCCAAAGCTCACTGGTTCGATTCCCAGCCAGGGCACATAACCAGGTTGCAAACCAGATCTCCAGCCAGGTCTGTGGCTAGAGGCAGGTGAAAGGCAACCATACATTGATGTTAAAAAAAAAAAAAAAAAAAAAGAAAAGAAAAATGGATACTAAAAAGGCTTTTCTCACATATTCGGCATTGACTGTTACAAGAATTAAAATTAGGGAAGGATCCTAAAATAAGAGAGAAAAAAACAATCAGCAAAAATGCCTACTATAACAGGAATATTTAAGAGGCAAGCACCGAACATTTTGAGAGAACCCACTTTTGTTCTGCTCTCAACAACCACACAAAGAAAGCAAAGCTCCAAGTAATGGGATTAAGTTACTAGATTGTTACTTGCCAAACAGCCTTGGACCAACACACAGAAAACAGACCAGTGTAATACCCAGAATAAAAGGCTGATTTTTACCCATAGTAATAGTTAATACCTGGCCCTTCCATGAGAAAAGTTATTAACAAGTTACAGAAATATTCAAGAACACGATTACAAAAATGCTTGGTGAAATTTATGTAATTAAGAAATCATTTTTTCCTGGCAAAATGTTATACATGTTAATATACTAAGAATTTGTGGGAAGATAAAAATCATTTTCTAAAACTGAATTTTGTTTCAAATTCTCTGGAGAATTTTTACCTCCAAAGATTAAAAATAAAACAACTTCTTAATAACTAATGTGGTTCATCAGAAGTACATTAATATAAATTAATATGAATGCAATAGATTACCAAATTCCAATGGCTGGCTGTTTCTTACCTCTAACAAAGGTTCACCTTAAAAACCCACTGGATTTTCAAAAGTAAGGGTTTGTTTTTCATACATTCTTTTAGAAACCCATGCCAAAATAAAGATTTGACAACATATGTATTTTTTTAAATTAGGTCCTAGGCCCTGGCTGGTAGCTAAGTGGATAAGGCACCGGCCTACCAACCCAAAGGTTGCTGGTTCAATTCCCTAGCCAGGGTACATAACCAGGTTGCAAGCCAGGTCTCCAGCCAGGTCTGTGGCTGGAGGCAGGTGAAAGGCAACCATACATGAATGTTTCTCTCCCTCTCTGCCTCTCTCCCTTCCCCCCTCTCTAAAAATAATAAATAAAATCTTTTAAATAAATAAATAAGATTAAGATGAAAATGAAAATTAAGTCCTAGCCCTGGCCAGTGTGGCTCAGTGGATTGAGTGTTGGCCTATGAACCAAGGGGTCAAGGTTCAATTCCCGGGCTAGAGGCAACCACACATTGATGTTTCTCATCATCCTCTTTCTCCCTGTCTTCTCTTCTCTCTAAAAAATGAATAAACAAAATCTTTAAAAAAAACCATTAAGTCCTAAAATCAGTTTTTGCCTCCAGTCACAACTTACAATCTCTTAATATTTTTTGTGTAAATATTCTCCAAAGCTAAAACAGTAATATAATTTTCAAACATACTGGATCTTAACTCTAGATTATCAAAGATTCGAGAAAGAAAACACTGTTTAAAATATGGCAAAAACAGATGAAAAGGGAAAAGTAAATAATCAAAACAGAAATGGCTCTAGAAATTATAAGATGGCATTAATACCTAGCACATCGAGGCCCTGGCTAATGTGCTTCAGTGGACTGGGCGCTGGCCTGCGAACCAAAGGGTTGCTGTTTCGATTCCCACTCAGTGTATGTCTGGGTTGCAGGCCAGGTCCCCAGTCAGGGACATGGGAGAGGCCACTACATGTTGATGTTTCTCTCCCTTTCTCCCTTTCCCCCACTCTAAATATAAATAAAGTATTTAAATAACCCACTACACTACTATAAAACAAATGCCAGTTTTTACATATGTATATTAATATATGAAGAAAATTTGGTGATGTAGTGGTTATTAGGTTATTTTTTTAGACCCTATGAAGCTTCTCATGTTACTAAATCTTAAAAATAAAAGTACCCCTCTAGGTTTTCTTCGCATATAAACTGAAGTAGACAAAAAAATCTCTTTCTCAATCTAGGGTTACCTATTCACTTACTCTCTTCAACATAATCTCAGTGGAAAAGTTTGGAAAATATCAGCATATACAACCTCTAAGTTCTTTTTCCACTACTCATATTCTATGAAAAGCAACTATAATCAGGGCTATAACAAAACTTTTATTATGAATGAATAAAAACCATAAATTTATTATACCTGTATACCATATATAACTCCAAAAAGAAAGAAAAGGTTATGGGGAAAAATTGCAATTGGTTTATTCTTAATGGCATTTCCCCACCCCCACCAGATATTACCCTGACCTAGTGTATATTTTTTTAGCATATCTTGAGGCTACCAAACCTTGCTTCTACCCTTGGCAAACAATCTTGCAACCTATATGGAAAGCCCCTTTTATAGATTTGTCCCCTTAAACATGACATGGTTATATACAAGATACTTTTATTATGAAATGCAAAACTTATTTTCAGAATAATGAAGACCTTTATCCAGAAGATTGCACAAAGTGCCGAAACAGAGATGGCTATCAATTGATCCTTAGTCAAATAGTAGGGTAGTGTTAATTAGGGAAACAAAATCTGAGCTGGGCTTATGGGCTGGGACCAATAAAAGAACAAGCAGAGAAAGGCAGTGTAAACTATAAAAGTTAATAATACTCAGGGAGATCAATGTTGCTCCAGTCCATTCACAACAGAATATCTAATAACATGTCAAAATTGAAAATCAGTAACAGAGGTAAGTTTATATAGAGTAATTTATTGGGATATACGTTAATTTGAAAATGAAACCTTTTGCTGTAGAGCCAAAACACAAGTTTACACTGTCAAGAGTAGAGATATCAGAACTCATTGGTATTATTAAGATTCTAGCGAGGGTTGGGGGGAGGGGGGGGAAGAGGCAAGGAAGGAGAGCAGTTTAGACAAGAACCTAGTATAAAATAACCATGGACATGGACAACAGGTGGGATTGACTTTGGGGGGAATGGGTGGGTGGGAAGGGGGACAGAGGGGAACAAAAAGGGGATGGATATAATAAAGCAACAATAAAATTAAAAAAAAAAAAAGATTCTAGTGAAACACTCACCTTGTAAATGGATACCAAATTTCCTGGCTACACCAAATCCAACCATAATCTTGACTTTCCAACTTCCCTTATTTTATAGTTTCCCTTACCATTCTCTCAGAAAAACTGCCAATTTAAACTAGCTTTGAATGAATATGCTAACATACATATACAACCATGCATGTATCATTTCAAAACCTTTATCAACCAACTCGCCTGACCACAAAAGACTAACCTATTCTCACCATTAATAAATAAGGCCTTGCCTCGGGGCCAACCAGAGCAGAGCTTCTCTAACTTACATCACTGAACTCCAGAGGTAAACTCTCAGTGGGCTGAAGCTCAGCAGCACTCAAGTACAGATCCATGGGGCCGGCTTCCAGATCGTCTGGCACAGACAGTACCTGCTCGGGCTTATACATCTGAGGAGGCAACTGGAAATGCAGTGGGCAGCAGGGATCCTCAGAGAGGCTTACAGGAACTGGTTTGTTGCAGGGTACCTCTTCAGACCCCTGGCAGCATTTGAAGAGAACCTGATTCATGTCCTGACAAATATCTGTAGAAAAATGGTCAAGGGAAATAAAATGGATCTAGGGTAGGTACAAAATAGAGGTGTCTGCCATGTAAAACTCAAGGGCTGGACTACACAAGATAACTGGTTGCCTTTGATATAGAACCAAATACAGTGGGCAAGTTTTCTATTTCTAGTACTACCAGTAATTTAAAATTAATCACCAACCTCCATTTCAAAATCCTAGTCATTTAAACTAGATATTAACCTTGTTCTCCCTTATAAAGTCAAACACAAACATCTGAAAATACAGTGCTAAGCAAATAGCAATAACAATCCTAGGAGTCTACATTTACTGAGAAGAAACATATCAAGACAAATGCAAGTAACTTACAGTCCTCCACCAACTCCTTCCAAGAATCAAGAAATAACAAAAGTTGTCTCTCTTCCATTTTGCAGACCAGCAAAAATTTTGCAAAATCTTTTTTAACCTTGTTTTCAAAAAGTATATTTACATGATAAATTTGTTTAAAGCAACAGAGAACTGGGGAAAATGAAAACACTAGTAACAGTGATTAGCTATCATATCCTGAAAGGAAACAAAAATATATTTTCATACCCTTTCTGATGGGAGGGGGGGTGCAGGGGAGTCTCCTGTTAATTATCCCAAACAAATAGGGAACAAGATAATTTTGTTTATGAAAGTCGATGGGAAGGAAGTACTCCAGGAATGTTCCAGCTCTAACAGGACAGCCAGTATTAAGGCTAGAAGCAGAAAAAGACTATTATGTCGAAGTTGAAAAAGAAGCTCTGTAGGATGAATCAAAATTGAAATCATGATTAGATAAAAGAACAAAATTCCAGTTCAAGTTACTCTACAAAGCACATTTTACTTAAGTGCTACCATATCTAAAAATCCTAACTACATGGTTATTTTCCTATTATTTCAAATTTGGGCTTATTTTTAAGTAAGAAAGCACAATTGTCTATAAACTGATTATATCCAGGATTACTGAATGTCACCTGTCATTGAAATATAAACTTGGAAAAAAAAAAATTTTTTTACTTAAAAAAATCTAATTAGCACATTATAATTTTTAAACCGAATTTAAATTATTGAATAGAGACATTTCTTTCAATCCATTGCTGTAAGACAGGGCTTCACTACCTTGGCACTGCTGGCACTGGCTGTCCCATGCACTGTAGGGTGTCCAGCAGCACTCCCAGCATCTACCCACTAGATGTCAGTACCACCCAGTTCAAGTCATGACAAGCAAAAAAACGTCCAGTGCTAAATGGGACAAAAGGAGCCCCACCTGAGAACCTCTACTTTCAAGGGAGTGTAGATAATACAAACTTAACTTTTATGTGCTTAAATAGCCCAATCTTAAATTAACACTATTTAAAATGTTAATCCATTAAATCCATTTAATTAAAATTAAATGTTTTAATCAAACTTTTTTCATGGAATTTAAAGGACTTTCACAAGTATCTTATTTAATACCATATATCCTGGAAAAACCTCCTCATTCTCTCCACCCACTTTCCTCTCAGAGATGGGAACAAAGAAGGGAATGGTTGACCCACAACTAGAGTCTGTGTCCTTCACTTTCAGTCCAGTGCTGTATCCATTAGACCACAGTAAAGAGTTAACAGGCCACCAATGGCAGTTGCATCTTTCTCTGGGATAAGGACTTAAGGAAGGGTAAGTGATGTAAGCAACTATGGAGTGGAAAGGAAAAGAGCATAAAAGAAAAAATATTTTCCTCCTCTTTCCAAATAATTTCATTTTCAACTTTGTTTTTTAAAATATTAATGTTCTAATAAACTGTGTGAATATAGTAGTGTCTTAAATACTCCTTAGTAATTGTAAATTGGGTTTTATCTTTTGCCTTATAAAGTAATTCAAGCTCACTGAAGAAAACCTGAGACAAAAACAGAAGGAAAAAGACATTCATAACCCTAGAACTCAAAACAAGTCACATTTCTATTACATGCCCTCCCACTAATTTAGTTCCATGTAGTTAAAACATACTCTATAGAATTCCATAGATTTATTATCAAATGTTTTCCCATTCATCAATTTTGCTCAATGTTTAATAAAAGAACACATTCCATATTATATTGTATCATAATCTTCCTCTCGTCCTCATCTCTGAATTTTTTAAGTCTCCAATTAGAACAATCTTATGTAGTAAGATTTACCTGCATTTATCTCCTTCAAATATGTCCCCAGTGGTGGTATTATTATATCAAAGAATATTATCAAATTGCTTTACAAAAAGCCTATACTTCATATTCCTGGCGGCAGCATTTAGAGGGCCCATTTCATCATATTGTTACCAACTTCTGAAATTCACTTATTAAATATATACATCAAATTTGTAATTAAAACTTGTTTTATTTCCAACTTTATCTATTCATAACTATCAGTCCCTTCTATTTTTAAATCTGTCCAAAGATAGCCTTTGTCCATTTACATTTCAAGCATTTAACTTCAGTATTTAATTACTCTGGGCAAGCACTTTATAGAATAATCCTATAGCAAACATTTATTGCAATAAATTAATTTAATATTTGATAAAAACAGAGAAAAATCAGTTTTCCTTTCAAAGATCAAGGGAAGGTTCTCCTTTCTAGCAGGAAAAAAAAAAACTTTTTACCTCCCAAATAGGTTTTATGCCTCACCAGGTAAATGAAATCCAACAAGATTTATGTCTTTCATATAATAAAGATCATACTGAAACAAAGGTTTTTCCAGTCAAAGTAACTTTCTCAATCAATGTCTATAATAAAGATGTACTTTCATGAATATAAAAGTTCAAAAAGTCTTGTGGCCTAATAGTAAATGCAGTCCCACAAGAAAATCAAAGATGCTATGATGGTTCAAGGGCAAATTACTTAGTGGGAAATCTTCCGATTTTTGTCAACAGAAAGTTTCCAATCTGAATGAAGTCTAAAAATGTAAGTTAGGGTCCTGACCATACAAAAGGGTAATACTCAAAGCTGAGGTAAGAATTGTTCTATTGTTATTGGTATGAAACTCATAGTAATTTTTTTAAATAACTGAATTTAACAGTATAATAACTCTAATAAACAGGTTAAATCAGGGAGCTCTGTATTTTGGAATCCCACTATTAACTGACTACAAATAAGTATTAGCCTACATCTATTACCAATGACGCAGATGTTTCTTTCTAATGAATTGACCATTACATTTTTGAAATGGCCAACAGACCATAGAAAGACATTTCTTTAGGCTCCTGTTTGAAACCAGCAGCTTCAGCAAACTGCTGGCCTTGATTCAGGGCCAAAGACCTTAACTTAAGCAAACTATCAATTTCCCACTAGTCTAGCTAGCAAATTCAACACAGTAAAAAGATACGGGTAAGGCAGTGTCTGGTCATTGGAAGAGACTGATTAGAACAACGAACATCATCCACAAAGGCCAAGCACCTCTGACTGGAGCGAGTGGTATGGGCCTAAAATGGAAAAAAAAGTTAAGTCCAAAGAACATTCAATCCAAAAACCACAAAAGAATATACAATCAATTATCTATGAGAATACTTAGTTAGATAAGTACATCTTAAAAAGCTAGAAAACTCAGTATTTAATGTATTCACCAATACTGTGTAAAAGGAAAATTTTAAATCTCATGCACAAATGAGTCAACCCTTTGAATTTTATTCCTTCATATAATGAAAATATGATAGACTAATGGTTTTAAACTCTCTTTTAGTGAAACCCTTTCCAAATTTTAACCTTATGAGGAATCTCAAAATCATAAAAATGAAATTACTTTCATTGAAACAAAGACCAAGTGCCTTCTAAAATAAGATTCCCAAGGAACTTGTGTTTAACCTGTGCCTATTTCTGAACTAATGAATTTCTGAACTAAAGAACTGAGAACTTGATGGCAGCCCCTCAATTTGCAGATGAGAAAAGAGGCCCAGAGAAATTACCAGTGCAGGCACAGAACTGGTCAGAAGGAAGCTGAGACTAGAATCCATGCCTCTGGACTTCCAGATAATGTTCTTTTCAATATACCCATGTCCAAAAAGTCAGATATCAGAACCAAGACTGTACAACAGTGCTTTGACGATTACCTTACCTTGATAAATAAAGCAAAAATACACACGAATAAGCCCAGGACAGTTTGCTAGAGACACATGACTCAATCCACAAAAAGCACTAACCATGCAGTATGTGAGTTAAGCTATTTTAGACAATCTAGCTCCAACCAAGCTGGTGAGTCAGCCTAAGGGAGATCAGCAGAACTACCCTTGTTGACCCAGCAAAACTTGCTGATGCACAGAATTATGAGTAAATACACCTTAGAAATATATACACAAATTACCTGTTGGGCGGCACCATCTGTAGCCAGCATTCTACGTTCCTTCAGCTGCCTATGTAGTAAGGCTTCCACTCCATAGCGCTGACGATACCTCCGAAGGCATTTTAGACGCTTTAAGTTCTCTCGTTCTTTGGCCAAAAGTCCCTCTGGGCCAGTCAGGAGACTACTACCTGGGGTCCCAACAGTCAAGATGTTATCTGCCAAGCAGCCAATTAAGGGTTCATCTTCAAATTAACAAGAAGTGAACATAAAAATCTTGGGCCATAAGATAGGCAGTTTCAAAAGTAAATTCTCCTCCACTACAGATACAAACACAGATAAATGTTACTACCACCAACATGTGGGTACACACGTTGAAGCTACAACAGGGGTGGAATTAGCATAAAACTTGCCTAGCGCTTCGTGTTCCACTTTGCGATTATGTAAGTAACGACGTTTCTTCTCTTTGAGCAGATGCTGAAGTCGTTTAAACTGATCAATGTACAAAGACTGTAAACGAATTAGTTTCTCACGCATGATCAGGGCCACCTCTTCAGCCGTGTAGACACCAGCATGTCTGGAATAAACAGAAAATTCAGCAAAGCATAAGAAAACACAAAAATGAAACTCAAGCTTAAAGAGAGAAAGATAGATATTAGACATTATTTAATAAACAATCAAATGCTGAGGTCATCACCTTTTTAACAGCAATTTTTTCATACATTTTACCATTCAAGTTTTGTTATTTTAAAAAATCTCCAAGAATGAATATTAATAAATGATCTCACAAAACGAGGAAGAAAAGATATTTCTTTTTCCCAGTTATCGCATTGTTTAAAAATAAGATCCTTGAATTAAACTTAATAGTCATCAAAAATTAAAAAAAATAAAATAAGATCTAGAACCCTGATTTTTTACTAATCTTTATCTTATTTCATCTACTACAGAAGTCACTTATCAGAGCAACTCGTGTTTAATTTATTGTAGCACACATCTTAATATAATTAAAGTACAAAAGATTTTTAAATTACACCATATAATTAAAAAATACATTTCTATAGTGAACTTACCAACATGAGCCCTCAAACTCTGGTCACAACGGCTAATCACTGTCCTCAGCTCATTTTCTTGATAATATTCTCAAAATATAGTCCCCTGGGTTAAACCTAATTATTAAAAAATCTAGATGATCTACATCAACTTTATTAAATTTTGCTGCCAATTACAAATAATTATGACTGATGAGGTTATAAAAAAACTTAAATATCAACTGCAAATTGAAAAGGTTTTTGGTTCTATTTATCTTGTGCAATCATTACATAATAGAAAAAGAAAGCTTGCTATGTACCCTAACTTGTATTTTCATAGTTTGACTCAGTAAAAGTTTCCTTTAAGACAACGCACACAAATTACACTCAAGACTAATTTTAAATCCAAAAAGTATGCTTTAAAAATTAGCTGTAAAGTCGCTGAAACACAGAGTAAATTATTAACTTATAACTGAATTCAAGAGATCTTCATTTGAAACTTCTGGCCAAGATGGAGGGATGTGCATCACCCTCCACAACTAAAAAATACAACCACCTCAAAACTGAGGACAACCAGAAAACTGAGCTGTACGGAAGTCCAAAAAACAAAAATATAAAGAAATACTCATCCAGAAAGGCAGGAAAGGCAGAGAGGATGCTGTCTGGAGGCAGCAGCAGTGGTGGCAGTGGCCAGCCAGCAGAAACCGCAGTCACACATTAAAAAAAGTACAGCGCTGAAGGGGAAAAGAAAGCCTCACTGCTTCTAACTGAAAACCAACGCGGATTGGAGCAATGGAAGGAACTGCCCGTCTCTCAGTATAGTCCATTTGCTTAGAGGTGCTTAGAAGGTCCCCACAGTCCTAGAATATCCACAGACCCAACCACTCTGGGAACCACAGCCAGGGCAACAGCTAGAGAGGTAGCAGTCCCTTATAGGAAGTAAGAGAAGTGCCTGGAAAAGGGGTGAGTGCTGAGCAGGCAGTTTTCCCTTTCAGACCCCTCCCCCATATACAGCACAACAGTGAAACAGTGCTGTCATCCAGCACAAATACTTAAGGCTCCGCCCCTTACAACATAACAGGAGCAACAGCTCTATCTAAGACACAGAAGCAAACACAGGAGGCTGTCATGTTGAGGAGACAAAAAAGTATAACCTAAAAGTGAGAACAGACCAAGGTTCCAGTGGGAGAACTAAGTGACAAAGAGGTAGCCAACCTAACAGACTCAGAGTTCAAAACACTGGTGATAAAGATGCTCATAGACTTGACAGATATGCTTGAGGAAGGAAAATTATGCTAAGTGAAATGAAAAAAAAAATTCACATAAAACCAATGGTGAAGGGAAGGAAACTAAGATTCATTTATTTAAATATGGATGTTTTAAACCACAGGTGGCCAATACAAGTCCCAGTGAGCCAAATCCAGCCCTCCACCTTGTTTTATCCAGCCTGGCACCTTGTTTCGCTTAACTGTTAGGGTGTAGTTACATTTATACAGTCCTAATTACATTCAGCCCTTTGAAGACAACCTCAAGGCTGATGTGGCCCCCAGTGAAAATGAGTTTGACACCCTCATTTCACACATTTACAGATTGTTGTACAATACTAACTCCCATTGCTCTGACATGCACAAATGTGAATCAAGGTTTTCTGTTTTTGTTTTTTTAAATCCTCATCTGAGGACATGTTTATTGATTTGAGAGAGAAACATCGACGTAAGAGAAACATCAACCAGCTGCCTTCTGTACATGCCCCAAAGAGGGACTGAACCCACAACCTAGATAATGTGCCCTGACCAGGAACAGAACCTGCAACCTTTTAGTGTATGGGACATCAGTCCAACCAAGATACCCAGCCAGTGCATATAAGTCAAGATTTTAATGTTAGAATTCATCTTCAAGAAAGAAGCTTCCAATTAAGATGGAGTAGGGAAACACGGTACTCAGAGCTTCCTGTAACCATAACAAAATTACAACTACAGAACCATCATTCAGAACCACCTGAAATCTAGTTAACAGAAGTCTTCCAACTAAGGATATAAAGAAGCCACATTAAGGCACTGGCCAGGTAGCTCAAGTTGGTTACAACATCGTCCCAATACACCAAGGTTGGGGTTCAATCACCATTCAAGGTACAACCAAGAATCAACCAATGAATGCCTAAATAAGTGGAACAACAAATGGATGTTTTTATCTAGAAATCAATAAATAAAAGATTTTAACCCTGGCTGGTGTGGCTCAGTGGATTGAGTGCCACCAGCCTGTGAACCAAAAGATCGCTGGTTTGATTCCCAGTCAGGGCACATGCCTGGGTTGAAGGCTGGGTGCCTGGGTTGTGGTGTGAAAGAAGCAACCCATCATTGTATCTCTTGAACACTGCTATTTTTTTCCCTTTCTCCCTCCCTTTCCCTCTCTCTGAAAATAAATAAAACCTTTTTAAAAATTTTTAAAGAAGACACCACAGAGACTAGCAGGAGGGATAGAGATAGTGAATGGGCTGGTCCCACCCCCACTTGCAGCAGTTAAAAATCAGGAGATATCTCAGCTGCCAAGGCCCCCCTGAGGGGTGAGGGTCCCAGCCTCACACCAGGTCCTCCAGTTCAGGGATCGCCAAACCTTTTGGGGTAGCAATACTTACACTACACAAAACAGACTTAAAAAAAGCTGTAACAAGAAATAAAAGACTAAAGGACACAGTAATCCCATTCTGGGTATTTTTCTGAAGAAACCCAAAACACTAAATCAAAAGACATATAGATCTATATGTTTACTGCAGCATTATTTACAATAGCCAAGATATGAAGCAACTGAAGTTCCAATTAATGATAAAGAAGTGGTATATAACAATGAAATATGGCTCAGCCATAAAAAGAAATCTTGCCATTTGCAACATGGACTTAAGAGTACTGTGCTGCATGTAGTAAGTCACAGAGAGAAAGAAAAATGCCCTATAATTTAATTTACATATGGGATCTAAAAAAACAAAATAAACAAGCAGAACAGAAATACCCACAGATTCATAGAACTTTTGACAATTTTCAGAAGGGAAGGGAGATGGGTGCAAAAGATGAAGGGATTAAGTACAAATTGGTAGTTACTGAATAGTTACCAGGATAAAAAGTACAACATAAGGGATAGTCAATAATACTGTAATAACTATGTATGTTATCAGATGGGTACTAGACTTATTCGAGTGATCACTTCTTAAGTTATATATAAATGTACTTCTAAAACTAATATTGTATATCAACTGTAATTGAAAAATAAAAATATTTTTTAAAAAAGGAGTGACCTTATATTCCATTAAATAGTGTCTCTTATTGAAAGGCAATCTCCCAGCCCTGGCTGGTAGGTAGCTCAGTGGATTGGCGGAGGCCTGTGAAACCAAAGGTCGCTGGTTTGATTCCCAGTCAGGGCACATAACCAGGTTGCAAGCCAGTTCTCCAGCCAGGTCTGTAGCTAGAGGCAAGTGAAAGGCAACCATACATTGATGCTTCTTTCCCTTTCTTCTTCCCTCCCTGCCCTTCTCTGGGCGGGGGAGAAACCAATTATGACAAACACTGGCACCAAAGATGAACTTTAATTAAAAAAATATATATATATATTATTTTCAGAGAGAGGGGAAGGGAGAGAGGCAGAGAGGGAGAGAGACTTCAATGTATGGCTGCCTTTCACCTGCCTCCAGCTATGGACCTGGCTGGAGACCAGGCTTGCAAACTGGTTATGTGCCCTGGCTGGGGAACTGAACCAGCAACCTTTGGGTTCACAGATCGGTGCCCTTACCCACTGTGCCACCAGCCAGGGACCAAAGACGAACTTTCAATAAGCATAATAAAAAGATTATTTTACATACGCTTGGTATGAAGTTACTATTGTAAGAGAATCTTGCTACAAAACAAACATTCCTTCTCAGGCTCCTTAGCTAGACTTTCTACAAAACTACTTCCTGAACTGCTGACTACAATGAGATTACTCATAAGAAATACATGAAATTACCCTGCTCAGAAAATGTAACCCAAAATTACTTTTTATAAACCTCAGAATTCAAGGTAATCAAGAAAACTAAAAAATTAAAGCTCAATGTAATCTAGTCTAGAACTTCATTACCACTCACCATTTACATACTTCTACCTAAACTGTTGGTGAGTGTTCACAGAGAAGTCAGAATGAAAAAAAAACAAAAACAAACAAACAAAAAAGCCTAAACTAAAACCCAAACCATGAAAAAGAAATATGAGACTTTGGAGAGCAATGTTTTTACTTCTGCAACTCCTAAGATGATCATGGGTTAAGTGAAGAGAGGAACCTTAGTAAGATATAATTAGGCTGATTACTCACTTCCTGGTTTCTAAATCCGTTTTTCTTTCTTAGGCATGAAACCAAAGGAAACTCTTGATACATCTTTTTTATTTTTCTTAAAAACAAAAACAAAAACAAAACCACACACATAAAGTGTAACTTTGCAAAAAATGTAATTATTCAAGTAAAGTCACTTTATTATTCCTGAGGTTTAAGCCAAAAACGCATTCACATCAATTTTCTCTTCTTACCCTGGCTGGATGGCTCAGCTGGTTGGAGCATCATCCCATTCACCAAAAAACTGTGGGTTCAAGTCCCAGTCAGGGCACATACCTAGGCTGAGGATTCAGTCCTGAGTGATCAATGTTTCTCTCTCTTAAAAAAAAAAAAAAAAAAAAACTCTTATCCGATCTCAGCACTTCTCAACCCACCTCCCACTCCTATGTCCAAGAAATTTCCTATTTTCTTCCCTACACTTTCTCAGATGTAGAATGTGACGTCCAAAATTTTCCAAAATTACAAGATTTCAAAAAACAGAATCAGCCCTGACTAGTGTGGTTCAGTGAACCAAGCACCAGCCTGTGAACCCAAGGGTCGCTGGTTCAACTCCAGGTCAGAGCACATGCCTGGGTTGTAGGTCAGGTCCCCAGTTGGGGGCATGCAAGAAGCCCTTCATCGATGCTCCCCCAGCACATAAAATGTTTCTCTCATTCTTTTCCTTCCTCCCTTCCCCTCGCTCTGAAAATAAGCATAATCTTAAGTAATAATAAGTAAAATAAGAATCAAATCCTGCCTTGAAGTAAGATGGTGATGATTCATGACACTTTACAGAAGCTTTTTCCACTCACCAATAGCTAAGCTCTTAGGTAATTATTAATCTTTTTAAAAGTATGCAGTACTACATTCCACATACTAACTATGTAAAATATTTAAAAGCCTTATGTGGAATTACAACTTACTTTAAGGGATCTTCTTGATCACTGTCTATGCTATCAGCTTCACTGTCAGGGTCACCTCTCCATGTCTGATCCACAGTAATGGGTTCCTGCTCCCCATCACTCCAGCTGTCTTCATCTGAGGCAAGGAAGGGAGAGCAGCCATTAAGACTTCCCACCTCTGTTAACTCCACCGCACAAAACTGAAGTATTTAACACATCAACCCGAATCTTAAAATTGAGTTAACCATGCCCTCAAAAGAACGTATGTTCAACTCAAAATTATACATTTCCTAAAATTACCTTACCTAGCAAAGATAAGCATAAAAATAGCAATGAAGAAAATACTCATAAACTCAGGAATGTACACCTAAGCACACATTACTTCAGAATTGGTGAACAACACAGAAATCCTGAAATTTCACCAAATTGATAATAAATCAATGACATTGTATTAATAAGTACCATATATGTTCAAGGCACTGTGCTACATCAAAATAAGCTGTTACCTTTCTTCCCCCTTTGTCATTCTAGAAGATCCTTACCCAGAATTCGGCTGGCTTCACTGCGACTACTTTCTGGAGTCTGAGACCCCAGCTCTGTCTTAGCATATGAGCTCAGCTGGCACAAGAGTGTTTCACCCATAGGCCCTGGATTGGTCTTCTTCATTTGTGCATGAAGTGCCAGAGCATTTCTACGGGTATGTTCGGCACAGAAGGACACTCTACGGAAACAAAATATTAACATTTTATACTCAGATTCTTTCTTGTAAAAGTTCAGTGATTTTCATATTCACTGATCTTTAAATCATTTTTAAGAAATTAAAGTGGCCATTATCTTCATTTATAGTTAATTAAAGTCCAGTGAGGTACAGCAATTTAACTGGCCCAAGGTTAGTCGTCTGTTTTATAAAGGGAAATGCAGGTAGCATAATCCAGTGCTCTGACCATCAAATAAAACATTCCAACTATAAAAATGCTGACAGCTCACAACAAATTAAAGAGATCTGCTTTCATCTTTCAAATTTGGTTCTGGAAGGAAACTACATTTTACTTAGATACCGTACACAATTTCAAAACTAAAAGGCTATATGCATAATTATCTAGCCAAGTTATGTTTCTGCATGGATCCCTTTATATATAATAAAAGCTATGAAGCCTTTCCTAGAAAAATATACACATTTTGCCTATTACCTAACAACGTTCAGAAATGGCCAAAAGCGCCATGGGCGCCAGGATTAAGAAAAACCTAGAATATCCCTTTATTTTAAAGATAAGAGAAATGATGCAAAGAGATGAGCTGAGTGACCCAATTGGAAGTCGTTTCCTTCCACCGTTTTAATTTTTTATTTTCCAAGAATATAGTTATAATCTCAAGGTTACAAGCACGTGAGCTAAAAAAAGTCGGTAGCTACGCCCTAGCGCACGTAATACCCCATTCCGCTCTCACTTCAAAACTAAAAGTACAAACGACAAAATTATCTACATATATCTACCCATCTTTCTTCTCAGGCTTTGGAGCAGCACAAGGGCATCTCTTTCCATTCTTCGTCGAAATATAACTACATTGCTTGAAGGGTGCATTCTTGTCTTCAAGAATATGCTTAATGCAAAACTCCTGTCCCTCCAGACGAGGCTGCGAGCATGGGCGATGAGTGAATGAGCAAGAAAGGGGCTCCTGAGCCCTGGGCACTGGGGTGATCCTCCCCCTGTTGGTCGGCAAGACGTGGATCCGAATCCTGTTCATACCAAAACCTGCAGGATCACACAAAAGATCAAAAAGCCCTCGCCCTTGCCAAACGTTCCTCCTTCCCAATACCCCGGCAGACCGCGGGGAATTTCTACAGGACAGACAGAAGTCACTCTCCGTCCACCCCCTTGGCCCAGGTCTCCCCAGGCATCAGTGAATCTGCCTCGGCTCCACTTCTCCCTCCGGGCCACCCCCGACGCCGACCACCACCATGCAGAAAGCAGTGTCGTAAGGACTCGCTCTTAGCAGCGCGAGCAGGAAACAGCAGCGCCGGCCGCACTGGGCGGCTGCCACGCCGCAAAGCCGCCACGCGCCTCCGCCCCCGCCCCCTAGCACGCCGCCTTTGTCCCGGCCCGCCTCAGAGCTCACTGCTGAGCGCAGCCGTCCCTCCGCTGCCCGTGCAAGCGCCATTTTGTACTAAGGCTCCGGCACCAAAGAAACCTAGGATGTAGGAGCCTAGAGGAAGAGAGCGACCCTGACGCTGATCGAGGCAGAGTAGGAGCTCGGATTAGGCAAAAGGGGTCAAGCAGCAGACTCACTGCAGAGAGGAAAACCATGCACAGCCGCCATCTTACCTGTGCCCCCTCACCGCGCCACGCCGCTCGCCCTTCTGGCGCGGCCAGCGGCCTCTAGCGCCGCCGCGCTCCTCGCTGGGCTCCCAGTAGCTGATTGGCTAGCGCGCCTACGGCTGTGCGCCACCATTGGCTGAGACTAGGACCTATCACGCCTAGGGGGCGGGGGCTCTGAGAAATTGTGAGGCTGGGGTAGGCGAAAAGACCTGTCTGTCTGGCAGCAACTCCGCCCCAGGCAGAGTGAGGCGGCGTGAGCGCGGCCACCGGGTCTAGCTAAATTTTTCCGGAAAGCGCGACTTGTTTTCAGCCTGTGTTGGCCACTTTGTGATCTTTGCCTGCGGCCTTCTCAGCCCACCTTACACCAAGGGTGAAAAAGATCCGACATTTGACACTTCACACAGGAAAAGGCCTTAGTGTTCTTTTGTGAGATCATTTACTCAAAACATTTTCTGGGTTTTTAACTGAGTCTAGGCAATTACATAAACAATTTTCCAAACAATCCTGAGAGATAGAGGCTATTATCTCCATTTCACAGATAACTGAGGAAAGGGATGGCTCGCATGTAGTAAATGGGAGAGAGACAAATCTGAGCCCAGCCCTCATCCTTTATTCCTTTTTGCCTCTCCTAGTAAAGAACATTGGACTAAGAATAATGGAATAGGAGTTGTGGTTTAGGCCTGATTCTCTAAAATTCTCTACAATTTCATGCTAAATAATGCAGATATATATAAATGGTAGGCATAATCCCAATTTTATCATCCTTTTAAGATTTTTTCTTCCTTTTTAGTTAACGGCATTTTTTTTTTTTTTCATCTCCTGTAGAAATGAACCAACACTTTTCCCCCATAACCTTTGAGGATCTTTTTTGCATTCCAATCTTCCCATGCACCCCTATCTGCTGTCAGTTTCATTTAAGTAAGAGACTTCTCCGCTACCAATGAGGAGGTGAGCATAGAGAATTCACAATGCTCAAGAACAGCCGGTTCTTCAGCCAGGAGAAGCAATCACAACTTTAAAGGAGTCAGTGAGACAAGTGAAATGCTGTTTGCAAAAATTAGCATAGTCCTAGAAGGCATTTTCCAGAAACTTATTCATTCAACAAATTATTTACTGAGCACCTAAGTGCCAGGCACTGGAGGTAAGAGAGAACAAGAAAGATAATCCTGCTTTTTTGGAGTAAACATTCTAGAACAGTTTGGAGTTGTAGACGCAGTGCAAACATAATAGCAATTATGATTTATATACATAAGCAAACACTCCAACCCTCCAGAGGAGTACACAGAAGATATTTGTTATAAATACCCTACAACTCAAAACTAGCTAGAGGTAGTCACATTACAGAAAATCCTGGAATCAGAATCTGTAATCAATTACGGTAATATCAAAAAGGAATATTAAAACTACTATAGGGAACAATGTAAAGAGCCATTAGGAAGGAGATAGGGGTGCAACAAAGATTTTGTTTAGTTAGAGGCTCTACTGAAGGCCTTGAGCTTAAAAAAAGATCCATCCTCCTGCTAAACCTAAAATACTATCTAGAACCACTTCATTCTAAGTTGGGGAGGGAGCAGATATTATTAAAGGGTCAAGATATTAACAAATTCTTTGTGACCGTTTATAATCCACCAAACACTTTGTTAGCTATTGAATAGGTTAAAGTGGACCTGAGTGCGGGGTTTTGTAAACATACATTGGGAAAGATGAATTCTGAAAGAAGATTTGGCGTTTGGGGGGCTAATCCTATAAAAGTGTGTGTGTGTGTGTGTGCGTGTGCGTGTGAAAGAGAGAATAAATGAATGCCAAACTCTTAGCTCTTTCCGTAGTTATCCTCATCTCAATATGACAGTTGGTCAGGCCAAACACTAAGAGTCATATTTTTTTTTCTTCTTTTTTTAAGCATATTTTACTCATGATGCTGTTACAGTTGTCCTAACTTCTTTTCCCTTTGCTCCCCTACACTCAGGACCCGCCTTCCCTCCTGCAATCCCATCCACCTTAGTTCATGTCCATGGGTCTTGCATATAAGTTCCCTGATTTCATCCTTTCTTATATTAACTTCCCCCTATCTCATACCTACTAATTATGTTTCCTAATTCCTGCACAATTTCCCTAGTTCTCCCCCTTCCCCCTCCCAGCTGATAACCCTCCCAATGATCCTCATACCTATGATTCTGATCCTATTCTGGTGGTTTGCTTAGCTTTTGTCTTTATTTTTTAGATTATGTATTTTGTTTTGTTTATAAATACCTTCTTAAAGTTTATTATTATTATTAGAGAGAGGGGGATGGAGGGAGAAAGAGAGGGACCAAACATCAGTGTGTGGTTGCCTCTCATACATCTCCTCCTGGGGACCTGGCCTGCAACCCAGGCATGTGCCCTGACTGGGAATTGAACCAGTGACCCTTTGGTTCGAAGGCCAGCACTCAATCCATTAAGCCACACCAGCTAAGGCAGATACTGTTCTTGATAGTTGTGAGTTTGTTGTCATTTTAATGTTCCTAGTACTGAGCTTCTTTTTCTTAAGTAAGTCCCTTTAACATTTTATATAATGGCTTGATGAACTCCTTTAGCTTTACCTTGTCTGGGAAGTACTTTATCTGCTCTTCCATTCTAAATGGTAGCTTTGCTGAATAAATTAATCTTAGTTGTAGGTCCTTGCTTTTCATCACTTTAAATACTTCTTGCCAGTTCCTTCTTGCCTGCAAAGTTTCTTGTGAGAAATTAGGTGAAGCCCTAGCTGGTGGCACAGCGGATAAGGCCCCAACCTGCAAACCCAAAGGTCGCTGGTTTGATTCCCAGGCAGGGCACACATAACCAGGTTGCAAACCAGGTCTCCAGCCAGATCCATAGCTGGAGACAGGTGAAAGGCAACCATACATTGATGTCTCACTCCCTCTCTGCCTCTCTCCCTACCCCTCTCTAAAAATAATAAAATCTTTTTAAAAAGAGAGAGAGAGAGAGAAATCAGGTGATAGTCTTATAGGAACCCCTTTCTTTGTAGGTAACTCTTTTTCTCTCTTGCTGCTTTTAAGATTCTCTTTACCTTTAACCATTGGCATGTTAATTATGATGTGTCTTGGTGTGGTCCTCTTTGGGTCTAGCTTCTTTGGGACTCTCTGTGCTTTCTGGATTTGTACATCTATTTCCTTTGCCAAATTTGGGAAGTTTTCCTTCATTATTTTTTCACATAAGTTTTCAATTTCTTGCTCATCCATGTCTCCTTCTGGCACCCCTATGACTAGAATGTTGGCCCATTTAAAGTTGTCCCAGAGGTTCCTAAGCCTCTCCTCACTGACTTTTTTTTTTCATTTTTGTTTCCTCATTCTCTACTGGTTGACTATTTATTTCTTCCTTATGTTCCAAATCATTGATTTGAACTCTGGTTTCCTTCCCTTCACCATTAGTTTCATATAGATTTTTCCTTCATTTCACTTAGCATAGCCTTCACTTTCCCTTCTGCACTTGCCATCCTCAAGCATATCTGTCAAGTCTGTGAGCATCTTTATCACCAGCATTTTGAACTCTGAGTCTGTTAGATTGGCTAGCTCCTTGTCACTTAGTTCTCTCACTGGAACCTTGATCTACTCCCTTTTTGAGGCCACACTTCTCTGTCTCCTCAATTTAACAGGCTCCTGTGTTTGCCTGTGTCTTAGGTGGAAGTGTTGCACCTGTTACATTGTAAGAGGTGAAGCTTAGGTATTCGTCAGTGTGGGGCGACCTGTTTCACCACCTTGTAGCACACTGTATGTTGGGGAGGGGTCTGAGAGGGAACAATGCTGCTTGCTCAGCACTCACCCCTTTTCTGGGCACTTCTCCCACTTCCCGTACAGGACTGGCACCTCCCTAGCTGTTGCCCTGGTTGTTGTTCCCAGAGTGCATGGTATGCAGACATTCTAGGACCATGGAGGCCTCTCAAACAGACTGCTGAGAGACCAGCAGTTTCTTCCTTTGCCCAACCCCCATGGGTTTTCAGTCAGAAGCAATGAGGCTTTATTTCCTGCCCCCCTCCACTCTCCCCCCACCCCACCCCCGGGCACTGGAACCATGAGCCACAGGGTCTGGTGTAGTGCCAGGAGCATTCCCCAGGGGTCCCTACTTTAAAAAAATTTGTCATTGCTCTTTCTGCCATCCCACCACAGCCACCATCCTGCCACCGCTGCCAGACCATGAAACCACACATACCACCACCCTGCATCCTCTGTCCTGGCTCTGTTCCTCCTACCTGTATGGATGAGAATTTCTTCTTTATATCTTTGTTGGACTTCCATGCAACTCGATTTTCTGAAATTGCTGGTTTTTTCTAGTTTCGAGGTAGATGTATTCCTTATTTGTGGGGGGAGACACAGTGTGTCTATGCCTTCATCTTGGCTGGAACCCCACCCTTGACTTCTTTTTCTCCTAATGCTGTTAACAGATCCTAACGGGCTCCAATTCAGGATATACATATGTAACTTCTCTTTTAGCACTCCCAACCTGGTCCAAGCCACTCTTCTCTCTCAATTATTCTGAGCCTCTTTAACCTTGACTCCTACAATCCATTTTCAACACAGAAGCCCAAATGAACACTTTAAAACCTAAGCTGGAGCATGTCACTTCTCTGCACAAAGCTTCTCAATGGTGCCGTATTTCATTGTCTTTATAATGGCTTACAAGGCCCTTCATATCTTGCCTGCTATTTCCTCTCTAATGAATATGGTACTCCTCTCCCCTTCCCACTCATTTCTTTAGTAGCTACACTGGCCTCCCTTGCTATAGTTACCCCAGAACCCTTGACTTGTTTCCTGGAATGATCTTACCACAACTATTCCCATGGCTTGCTTTCTCACCTTTCAGGCATTTGTGAAATTCCATGAGGCATTCCTCCCTACCCATCTTCCAGTTTCAACAACTCTACTTACCTGCACACACACAAAACCTGTCCCTCCTTCCATGCTTTACATTCTCCAAAATACTTATTAGCTAACAGTTTTATTTGTCTTCCTGTAACTACAACATAAGTTCTACAAGATGCTTGTTTTGTGTACTGCCATATTCCCATCAGTAATCAATATATAGTAGTTGGTAGTTACTATTTTCTAGTGAAGGAATAAATGAAAGGCAAGGAAGTGTCTGAACTTATTTTTCAGAAAAGATTTATCAAAGGTAGCAGGTCCTCAATTAACTTCTTGCATCAACATTAACACTGAGAAAGGGGAGGAAAAAAAAAAAAAAAAGCACTTTCCCCATAGGGACATTCTCCCAAAGTCTGTGTGGGTTTTCTCCACGTACTCTGTTTCTTCCAAAATCTCAAGATGTGATTAGTCTTGTCTAAATTGTTCCAGCCAGATGCTGGCTGGGTAGCTCAGTTGATTAAAGAATCATCCCAATATATCAGGGTCATGGGTTCAATCCCCATTACAGCACACACAAAAACAAATCAATGAATGTATAAATAAGTGGAACAACAAATCAATGTTTCTCTCTCTAAAAGTCAATACATAAAAATTTTTTAAAATAAATAAATAAACCCATCGTCTAGTCAGTGTGGATGTGTGATGCACCTTGCAATGGATGGGCATCCTGTCCACGGTAGACTGGAAAAGCAGGTTGGAAAATCATTATCTTTTTATTAATCTTTTTCCTTTTTTTTTTTTTTTTTAAAGAGGTGTATCTAGGGTGTTAGGACCTGGGGTACGTGATTTTTTAAGGGAGGAAGAGGGAGAGAAACATCGTATGGTTGACTTTAGTGCATCCCCAACTAGAGACCCAGCCCACAACATAGGCCATGTGCCCTGACTGGGAATTGAACTGGTGACTCTTTGGTTTGCAGGCTGGCTACTCAACCCACTAAGCCACACTAGCCAGGGCTATTGATCTTTTTTTTTAAATTTTACTTACTTTTAGAGAGATGGGGAGGCAGAAAGGGAGAGAAACATCAATGTTCAAGACACACTGATTGGCTACCTCTCGCACACCCACAACTGGGGACCTGGCCTGCATCCCAGGCATGTGCCCTGACCAGAATCAAACCAGAAACTTCTCGGTTCACAGGCCAGCACTCAATCTACTAAGCCACACCAGCCAGGGCTTATTAATCTTTCTTAAATGAATATATACCTCATATGTATTTCAATGTTTAATATTTTTTACAAGTTTTACCAGAAATACAATATAGAAACATAACTAATTTTTTTTTTAATCCTCACCTGAAGATGTTTTTGATTTTAGAGAGGGAAGAGAGAAAAAGAGAAACACCCTTGTGAGATACATCAACTGGTTGTCTCTAATACTCACCCCTACCAGGGATCGAACCCACAACTTACATATGTGCCCTGACCGGGAATCAAACCTGCAACTTTTTGGTGCATGGGATGAGAATCCAACCAAGGGGGGAATTAATTTATGTTTAAATCTTATTAGCCTAGAGTAAAGTTGGTTTCCTTATCCATCCTTTCACTGATCTATTTCCAAGATGCTATCAACAATGTTCAATTAGGACTTACTATATTCAATTGAACTCGTTTTCATTACTGGTTTATCATCTATTGGGTTTTTTTTTTTTTAACTGTATCCTCATCTGTTGGTTTTGAGTATTACATGAAGTGATGTTGAGATTCCACAATTGCCACAGAAAGGTGGCAGAAGTAGGATATGTGATAATTCATAAACTAAATCAATTCAGAAGTAGGCCTTAAGAGTTAGGAAATACAGAATGAGGCAAAAGTAGGTTTACAGTTGTATGCAAGTTTATTCTTGCATTATTACTTATTAAATATTGTATTATTTACCACAAGAACTGTAGACCTACTTTTGCCCCACTCTGTATAAGCTTTTAAGGGAATATACATAAGTCATAGAACTGGCTTCAAACTTTCAACAGAAAGTTGAATGATATAGATCAATCCAATCTTATTTAGATCTCAAAAATATCAGGAAAATTTACCATTTAGGTATTGATGACAAAATGAGACCTAGCTCTTCATCAACTAGCTTAAACAAATACTTTAATTGGTGATACAATTGTACACAATTTATACTATTGATTTGTTCCCACTTATTCCCAAGGATAGCTATTAATTTTTTTTTAATTTTATTGTTGTATTTACATCCATCCCAACTCTAAATTTGATTTTGTAACATCACCCATTCCCACATTCTCCATTTATTTTCTATTCAAACCTGATCAGAACTGCTAAAATGTCAGCAACCTCCAAAATATTTCAAGAGGTACATAGTAAACAATAATACTCTTATATTTTTATTCTATTTTTTTAAAGATTTTATTTCATTATTTTTTTAGAAAGAGGGGAAGGGAGAGAGGCAGAGAGAGAGAGAGAGACATCAATGTATGGTTGCTTTTCACCTGACTCCAGCCACAGGTCTGACTGGAGACCTGGCTTGCAACCTGGTTATGTGCCCTGGCTGGGAATTGAATCAGAGACCCCTGGGTTCCCAGGCCAGAGCCAATCCACTGAGCCACCAGCCAGGGCTATGTCTTATATTTTTAAATGACCAGAACTCAAGTGATTTTTCAGAAACCAGATTTTTTTTTTCTTTTTTTTTTTTTTAATTTTATTGTTGTTGTATTACATCCATCCCCTTTTTGCTCCCCTGTCCCCCCACCCACCCACCCATTACCCCCAGAAACCAGATTTTTTATAACTACTAATTTTGTTATACTTTTATACAACTTTAGCATCAAAAATCTTTCCCCTTTAAATGTGTCATTTACAAGATTTACCTTATATATTATAGTTTTATTATATCCCAGGAAAAGAATATTCACTATCAATTTTTCCAGGTACCAAGAATGCTAATTTTTCCCTTCCAAATGCACTCATGTATACCATCATTTCATATTTTTAAAACCAACTATAAACTTATGAATTGTGTTGATAGTGCTTGCTAGATAAGCAGTACATATTGCTATCAGCTGTCTGAGCTATGTGTTTGTGTATTACTCTTCCGGGTATCCACACAATATTATATGAGGATTTTTTCCCACTCTGACTACATCATGCTTTATACTTTCAGGTTCATTGTAATGACCAAATCTTAGAACTCAATTGCCATAGGATCTTGTGCTGTAAGAAGGTACATACTATGATCAAAGCTAAGCCCTGGCTGGTGGCACAGTGGATAAGGCGCTGGCCTGCGAACCCAAAGTTCCCTGGTTCGTTTCCCAGCCAGGGGACATGACCAGGTTGCAAGCCAGGTCCTTAGCTAGAGGCAGGTGAAAGGCAACCATACATTGATGTCTCTCTCCCTCTCTCCCTTCCCCCCTCTCTAAAAATAATAAAATATTTAAAAAAAAAATAAAACAAATCTATAATCTATTAATAAAATGTCATTTAAAGACTAATCTGAAGACTCAGTATACAAAAACAATAATCAGATGAGTGTTTTGTAATTAACATTTATTGATGGGATGGATAAATACAGATTGAGAAACATACTTGACAGCAATATATCAAACTGGTAGCCAGACTATAAAATGTATACAACACCTTTTTTTTAATTTAAAAAAATTTTTAATTTTTTTTCACAAAGAGCCCTTACTATAATGGTCACTTACATCCTATCATTCACTTTACAGCAGTAGAGATACCTGGGGTAGCATTCAGAACTGAGATGCCTCGAGGAGGACAGAGGCAACAGCAGAGTAGATGCTGAGAAAGGACTCTTTAAGAGCAATACAAAGAAAACAGACAGAAACATCACCACAAAATTGTACCTGAGCAACATAGATTGGTAAAGTGTTTTGCCTTTTTTTTTTTTTTTTTTTTTTTTAATGTTTTTTCCTTCTTTTGCTCTTTGGTCTGGTAAGAAAACGGACAATTTTAGGTATGAGGAGTAAGGTGGGAAAAAGGTCAGTTTCAAATCCAGAAACCTAGGTTAATACTAAGTTAGGCTGCTACATTCTTTTCTTTGGGTACTTAATGCAGCCAGCACCTCCATCTTGTAATCAATCACAATGTGATCAACCATTTATTAGTTAGATCCTCAGCTTTCAGGTGCAGATTTCCTGATAACCTGATGGGTACATGCTTGCTCTGGCTTCATTCAATTACCATGCTGTCAAGCATCCCTCTCCACATTTAATATGACAACAGAAAACCCAAAAGTCTTTTTCTTTTCATTCAACCATGAATACACACTCATAAAGGTGAAGAGTACACACTGCTTTTTAGTAAACATTCTTTTTCTTTTCCTCCCTTTTCCAATGCCAAGCTCGTATTAAAAACTGTAGAAACATTAAAACTGAAAGGTCTCCCACTAAAAAATAATTCTCATTCTAGACCAATCTATTAGGTAGGATTACAGTACCATGCTTGTTTCAAACCACATCCAAAGGGATAAAAAAGATCAAATAAAACTTGACAGGGTGATACCACACTCAACCAGCAGGAGCAAATATTCAGTTAAAAGCTAGGTATTAACAAGCAGCAGCACAAGAAATCTGGGGAGGTATCAAAGTTGCTGAAGGCTTAGTAAGATGGCAGAGGGCGTATTTCTCACCATGAGAAGAGTTGCAAAGACTGCTTCAATTCTCCCAAACCCAAGAGAACAGTATTTGTATTCCAACTTCAAGATGTTCTAGAATCACCCTTTTCTTAGCATTAGTATCAAAGTTAACTCATCAACAAAAGAATAATTGTTTTAAAAAAGTAAAAATTTCTCAAGTCCCCCCAGTTCCTGTGCTTCTGTGGGAAACACAGGTATGTTTAAAAATCCCACCATACTGGAATAAAACCCCCTCTACTTGCCTTTGTCCAACAAGCAAGGTATGAGGGGAATTAGGTAGCAGAGGCCTAAGGAAATCCAGCACTAAAGTTACCATGATTTTTTCTGTATCCTAATCCATTGCTGTTTCCAAGTGGAGATTTTAAAATTTTCTATCAACACAGGTGAAGCCAATAATACAGAACTAAAAAAGAATATATTAAATCAAAATACTAAAATCATTAAAAAGAAAAAAATAAGCAGCAAACTGAGTCTCAGATATGGAAACACATTGATTCAAGAGTAAAAAGACTAAACTAATTCCTATTTTCTAAACCCCAAAAGCATAACTGATGCTTCAGAAGACCAATTTGGCTTTAGATTAATGCTTCATTAGAGTTCAGCAAAGAATAACACAGATGTTGATTAAAAACCCTAAGGACAGTCCACAGGTAATTGGTTTTTGCCAACATGAGATTCAAGAACAATTTACAAATCAGATTTACAGACTTCAGGCTTTAGACCTGCTTATCACCACTTATCCTCAATAGTTTAGATTAAAAGAAGGGGAGGGAGCATGTTTTCTAGACTAACTTTGGATGTATAAACCCCCATGTCTCACCCTTTGAAGATGTGAGAGTAGAGAACACACAGAATTTAGAATCCACACAGTCCTTTGAAGACTAAGTGTGTGAGGATTTAGACAATATACATGCTAGCGAGAGGCACATTACTAACCCAAGACAATGCAACAGCTTCATGCAGAGCCCATAAGGTGGTTCAGGACAAATACACAGACCTAAAAGCAGATATGGTGGGTATCTTAAAACTGTATCAGGAGGCATCAATATAGGAAAGTCTCTAAACTGATCTATTCCAGCAATGATCTACTAGTGCATAGGCCAGATTACACAGCATAAAACAGCTCTTAGGCTCTAGGGTCTAGTAAGCACCTTTTTCTAGTTCACTCCTGACAAAGTTCTAAGGAACAGACTAGTTTGCCATGGAGCATTGCTAATGAGGCCAAGCAGGTTTGCTGCCTCTGTGGTGAGGGAGTGAGTGTGATTAGAAAATATGCAACATTTGATGAGAAAAATCAAAAGCTGGAAAAGACATTTTCATAATCAAATCAGTGATCACCAATTCCACAAAGATACAGATACAAACTATAACCTGGAAAGGTCAGGAAGGAAAGCAGACTCTACCAAACAATATCTAAACACATGGAAACCCTATCTACATTTAGTAAAAATATCACACACCTCCTGATTAGCACAACACAAACTATCAAGGAGAAAGAGGAAAATGTCACCTATAAAAGAAGTGACATTCCAAGCAAAAATTATACTACTTTATAGGTTGGCAGAGAGCTCATTTTATACAGCAATGGCAGACACTCTAGACAGTTCAAATATAGAAAGATGCTGGACACCAATTCGCCTTCGGTTAGATTTACTATACAAATTCCTCCCTATATTAGGCCAGTGCATCATTAATTTCAACTGTTTCAGTGTTATCCCCAAACTGTTCCTGGAAAGCAGCAGCACATGTACAACTCCCATCTCCCTATGACTTCCAATAAAAATTTCAATTTGTCCAGAAAGGATATATGGTATGATGGAAGCTGCATTAAAAAGACACAGTCAAACTGCATCATATTTCCACAGCAAAAATTGCCATGAAGATGACCAAAGAATATCACATCAATGATCTGTGGCTAGGTGGCATTTTCAGTTAGACAACTTGGTTTATCAGAATTCTTCTAGCCCCTTAAAGGATTTCTGTTCTCAACAAAAATGTTCACTTCTAAAATCTGGGATAATCAAGCTCCCATAAGAATAGACAACTGATCCATTTTTTAAAGGATTCTTAGAAATCTGAAGGACCTTTGCCTATTATCGAAAGCCACCAAAAATGGACAATCTAACTCAACAGTATATGTGGGCTAGGCTTGTTCACTCTCATGCCATCAGAGTGATTTAAAATTCACAAGGTCTAATCTCTGAAGACATAAAAGACTGCAAAAACTGAGGATGCAGCTGTTTCTCTTCAGCTATACAGACAAAAAGCAAGTCTCATATCTGTAATTTAAAATACAATGTCCTAAAAATCCCACTTCACAATTTCATTGTTTTTGGATCCTCTTTGCTTCATGGCTTCTCCCAGAACTATTCTCACACATGGTCTGGGCTTTCACCAGCAGGATGTACACATACCCCTTCCCATCAGAGACCCTGACCCAAAGCCCAGCTTGGAAAAAACCACACCCAATTCTATATGGCAGAAACCAGCCTTGCTCTCCAAACCTTCCTCAACTCCACCTTTATTCTGAATCGAAAGAAACAGAGGCTAAAAAGAAGTTCCCATAATGGAGTCCAAAACCAGCCATCAGCTAGCTGCACTTGCCCAAACTAGAATTTAGAAGGCTACCATTCAATTGCAACATAAAGAAAGGGGAAAACACCAAGTCGAATACATGCCTTTTCCTTCATGTTCTAAAGGCCACACTGTATTCTCATTAGCAGACTGTTGGAAAGTGAAAATGTAGAGGGACAAGGAGGGAAAAAGAAAACATGATATTTAAACACACATACTTAAAACATACATACTCACACTTACATACATATACACTTACAGGTCTCAACACTTCAAGTGGCCAGAGACTATCTCAAAACTCTTGGCCAAAAGCCTACCGTCCCATTCCCCCTACATACCCTCCACCCTCCAATCCCACCCCCAGGACTCACTGCTATGTATCCCATACACATAGCAAAATCCTTATCCCTTCCCCAATTATATAAAAAAACTAAACGGATAACTTACTTTCTTTAAATTATTTTTTTGTCTCTTAAAAGATTTTGATGTTTAAATACTTCCTCTCTTCTGACATACTAAACACCAAAAGGATCCACAACTGTTTGATATAACAAACCCTCCATATTTCAGTCCTGGCAAGAAGAGGGAGGATATCAACGCTAACCAACCTAAGTAGGAGGTGGAGAGGCTAAGAACAGAGAAAGTATTCTTAATCTTTCACAGCTTCAACACATTCTCAGCTCTCTAATACCAGTAAAAACTATAAAAGTTAAATTTCTGACGCAGCAGATACAATAACCAAGGTCCTCTACCATCCTCCCACCTATGTCTCAATATTAATTTATTCCCTAGTCCAAGAAGGGAGACATATTTCATTAGGGAAGTAATTTTCCTAGTCCAGAATCAGTAGTTTTAAAAAAAGTGTTTTTAAAGAAGTTTCTTTTTGCCTCTTCTTTTTTACTTAGGAAGGGGTGGAAGTGGTGGAGGAGGTTCTGAAGGTAGAGGTGGTGGCCGGGGTTTGTCTGTATTGCCAGATCTGGAGGACATCCCTCCGCCAGCCCGTGAATTCAGATATTCACCGTAAGAATGAACAAATTCAAATGCAGGGGGAGGAGTGGGCTGAACACCTTGGGCACTGAGAAGGGAGTGAAGCATATTCACAGTATCTTGATAGTCTATTGTCTGGGTTGCATTGTGACCATTGGCCCCAGTGGGGCCTTTATCCAGTTTCATATGAGGAACTCGAGTTTTACAGCTGGGCTGTGAATAATGAAGGCTACCTGTGTCTGAGCTATGCCCAGGCAACTGAGCCATTGTAGGAAGAGCAGGGAAGGAGAAATTTATGGAAGACGACTTAGTACTTTTGGCAATCTTGGCTGGATGATCAAACACTGCTCCTCCAGTCTCTTCAGGGGGACCCCTTTTACGAGCAGAACTGGAAGAGGAGAAAGAACTAGGCATGCTATAAGTTTTGTGTGTTAAGGAGCTTGTCTGGCTACTATGTTTCAGATCACCCGGCCTTTTGTTCCCAGTACCAGCTGGAAGCTGTGAGTGAGAGTGCTTATGTGAGTGGTGATTATGATGATGGTGATGATTAGATAGGTGAGTCTTGTGCTTTTCTTTGTGCTCTCGGCTCTTTGCGATACTGTCATCCACAGAATTGTGCTTGTCAGTTGCAGCATGCACTTTAATGCGCATTTTTATATCCTCTGCTTTTGAAGAAGCAGCTTTATCTCCACTTGCCACTGGAATTCTCATTTTGAGAGCTGTTTTGTCAGCCTTTTCCAGATATGGCCGCTCAGGATTTTCTGAGGCCTCTACGGGCATTTTCAGAATGACTGAAGAATGGCTATCATGCTGAGACAGGAGATTCTGGGCAGCATATGCATACTGTGACTTCACATTGGCCTCCATGTTCTCCAGTTGCCTCTTCTGGGCAGCCAACTCTTCTGCGTGCTTTGCACGGTATTCTTTAAGTGATACTTTAGCTGATGGCGTACTCTTACTGTTCTGCTTCTGGGAAATAAATGTATTTGAACTATCCTGTTGCAAGGAATGATCAACTCCTATAAGTGCTACATTTTCATTAGTCCGATGACCCTGAGCAGATTCTAGTTTAAAAGAAGGTTGGGAGGATAGCCAACGCTCGTCCTGCAATATGTCCACACTGCTAGATGACTCTTCAGTGGCTGGAACAGAAGGCACTGCACTTGTGGTAGAAGCTGTTGACATGCTCATTAAACCTGCAATAGTTTTGTCTGAAGAGCTCTGAGAAATCATATTGAGGATTGTCTGCTCAGAAGTGTTTGTGTCTGCTCCTCGGTCATCTGCTTTTGTTTTCCTGGCAGCTTGGCATGCCTAGAATGAAACAAATGATATCTCTTCACTTCATGGAACTTATACATAGAACACACTGAAATGAGCAGTCTGTGCTTGCTGTGACACTGCAGTCTTTCACAGTGCATAGGCAGGAGGCTACTCTAATGTCAGACTGACAATTATTACCATCAGAAGACATAAGATTTTAAAGATTTTATTTACTTTTATAGAGAGGAGACAGGAGGGAGAAAGAGAGGGAGAGAAAACACTGATGTGTGGGAGAAACACTGATAGGCTGCCTCTCACATTCCCCGCCATCAGGGGATCTGGCCCACAACCCAAGCATGTGCCCTGACTAGGAATCGAACCAGTGACTTTTCGATTTGAAGGCCAGTACTCAATCCACTAAGTCACACTAGCCATGGCAGAGACATTAAGATCAAAAACCTTAAATCAAGCCCTGGCTGGTAGCACAGTGGATAAGGTGCCCGCCTGTGAACCCAAAGGTCACAGGCTCAATTCCCCAGCCAGGGCACATAACAAGGTTGCAAAACAGGTCTCCAGTCAGGTCTGTGGCTGGAGGAAGGTGAAAAACAACCATACATTGATGTCTCTCTCTCTCTCTGCTTCTCTCTCTTCCTCTCTTTCTAAAAATAATTAAATAAAATCTTAAAAAAAAACTTAAATCAGGCCCTGGCTGGTAGCACAGTGGATAAGGTGCTGGCCTGTGAACCCAAAGGTTGCTGGTTGGATCCCCAGCCAGGGCACATAACCAGGTTGCAAGCCAGGTCTCCAGCCAGGTCTGTAGCTGGAGGCAGGTTAAAGGCAACCATACATTGATGTCTCTCTCCCTCTCTGCCTCTCTCCCTTCCTCTCTCTCTAAAAATAATAAATAAATTCTTTTTTAAAAAAACCAAAAACCCTTCATTCAGGAGTCAGGAAAACAGCATCTCAAAGAGCTATCTATATTCCCATGTTCACTGTAACATTATTCACAATAATCAAGATATAAAAGCAACCCAAATGCCCATCTCGGGATGAATGGGTAAAGAAAATGTGGTGTGTATGAATGTGTGTATACACACAATTAATTATTACTTAGCATTAAAAAAGATGAGAAAGATTCTGGGAAGATGGCAGCATAGGAAGCTTCAGGAATCTGTCCCCCAACCTGAACTGCACCGGCAATATTTATCTAATAGTTACCATTAATGTTCTCCAACTCTAGAGTTTATTGAAGGCTTGCAACTTCCAAGGTAAGCCTTGAACAGTAAATTGGGGTTAATTTCATTCCTCAGCACTGCACCACCGGCCATAGAGCAAGCACCCATTTCTGGAGGAGCTTACACAACACAATGTTGGGAAACCAAGGTGAGCAAAAATTACTTTCCTCCACACATTGGAAATTTGTGCCATGATCACTGACTGCTGCTTCTGATCACAGAGGTACACACCAAAGGCAGGCAGCCATAGTTGTTACCACCGTTCCCTTGTTGCAAGCCCCTCCCCCTCTGGCTTAAACAATGGCAAAGGGATTTTAAAAACCAACACCCTTCCTCCCCATCATTCTTTTGGTTTTTTTCCCCTTTGGAGAGCCAGACATTAAAGAGACATATTCAAAAACAATACCATATGCAGAAACATTAGAAAAGGACTGTACATGTCCAGGGAAATGCTCAGAAAAGACCCTAAGTTTGTATTCCAGGCTGATACTACAAAATCAACCCCTCTGCCCCAAACAATGAACAAAACAAACCATGGGGAGAAAAATCTGATTTCCAGAGTTATCACATTATTATGTTTAAATTTCCAGTGTTTAACAAAACGAAGTCACAAAGATTATTTTAAAAAAGAAAGAAAAAGGAAAAAAAAAATAAAACAGGCAAGAATGGCCCATTCAAAGGAAAAATTTAATCAACAGAAACAGTCTCTGAAAAAGACCTGATGGCAAATCTACTAGACAAGGACTTTAATATAACTCCCTTAAAGAAATTCAAGGAACTAAAAGAAGGTGTGGAGAAAGGCAAGAATATAGCTTGCGAACAAAATGGAAATATCACTTATTTAAAAAGAGATAGAAAAACTAAAAAGAAACCAAAAAGAAATGCTGGAGCTGAAAAGTACACTAAACGGACAGCTACCAACCATGAAGGATTACCACCACTCTGCCCCTGCACAGCTGATGCTACACAGAGGGCAGAGGGTGGTGGTCAGTGGTCACAGCCACTCCTTGCAGCCAACTGGCCTAGGTAAATCCCTCCCATTGACTTACTAACAGCAACGAAGCCTCAACTGCAAGAGAAGGGTGTACTCAGCCCACATGAAGCACTCACCTTGAGTGCCCACCTTAGGTGATAGCAGAGGCTGTGCTACTAGACACTACAGGACACCTATTACATTAGGCCACACTACCACGACACAGAGTCAAAGCAGCTGTACCAAATACACAGAAACAAATACAGGGAGGCTGCCAAAATGAGTAAACAAAGAAACATGGCCCAAATGAAAGAACAGATAAAAACTCCAGAAAAATAACTAAACAAAAAGGAGGTAAGCATTCTATTGGACGCAAAGTTCAAAACACTGGTTGAAAGACTGCTCAAGGAACTCAGTGAGGACCTGAACAGCATAAAAATGATAGTCTGAAATAAAGGATTCACTAACTGAAATAAAGGAACTTACAGGGAAACAACAGTAGAGTGGAAGAAGCCAAGAATCAAATAAATGATTTGGAATGTAAGGAAATAAAAAGCAACCAATCAAAACAACAAGAAAAAAGAATCCAAAAAAAAAGGATAGTAGCCCTGGCTGGTAGCACAGGCGATAAGGTGCCAGCCTGCGAACCCAAAGTTCGCTAGTTTCATTCCCCAGCCAGGGCACATGACCAGGTTGCAAGCCAGGTCTCCAGCCAGGTCCAAGGCTAGAGGAGGTGAAGGGCAACCATGCACTGGTGTTTCTCTCCCTCTCTTCCTCCCTCCCTTCTTCGCTCTGAAAATACTAAAATCTTAAAAGAAGAAAAAAAAAAAAACACATAGTAGAAGCAGCCTCTGGGCCAACTTCAAGCATTCCAACATTCACATCACAGGAATGCCAGAAGAAGAAAAAGAGCAAGAAATTGGAAATCTATTTGAAAATATAATGAAAGAAAATTTCCCTAATTTAGTGAAGGGAATAAAAGATACAAATCCAGGAAGCACAGAGAGTCCCAAACAAGTTGGACCCAAAGAGGACACCACCAAGCCACATCATAATTAAAATGCCAAAGGTTAAAGATAGAGAGAATCTAAAAGGCAAGCAACAAGAAAAAAGAAGAAAGTTACCTACAAAAGCGTTCCCATTAAGATTGCTAGCTGATTTCTCAGAAGAATCTTTGCAGACAAGAAGGGACAGGCAAGAAGTATTCAGTGATGAAAAGCAAGGACCCTACAACCTAGATTACTCTATCCAGCAAAGCTATCATTCAGAATAGAAGGGCAGATAAAGTGCTTCCCAGACAAGGTAAAGCTAAAGGATAAACGAGTTCATTGCTACCAAGCCATTATTACAGTAAATGTTAAAGGGACTTGTTTAGGAAAAAGAAGAGCAAAATCATGAACGTTAAAAATGCAACAAATTTACAACCATCAACAACTGAATCTAAGAAACAAAAACTAAGCAAACAAACAACCAGAATAGGAACAAAATCAGATATGAGGATCATTTGGAGGGCTACCAACTGGAAGGGATAAAGAGAGGAAAGAGGGGGGAAAAGGGAAAATGGTTCAGGAAGTAAGAAGAAGAATTGGTAGAAACAAAATGGACAGGGGGATATTAAGAACAATATGGGACATGGAGAAGTCAAAGAATTGATAGGCAAAACTCACAGACATGAACTTAGGAGGGGAGACTGTGGGCCCAGTGGAGCAAAGGGGAAAAAAAACTGAGACTGCTTTAATAGCATAATCAATAAAAATATACTTTAAAAAAGAAATGATACCAAAACCGGACAAGGACAGTACAAAAATTTTAAAAACTACAGACCAACATCCCTGATGAACATATATGGAAAATTTTTCAATAAAACATGAGCAGCCCTGGCTGGTAGCACAGTGGATAAGGCGCCGGCCTGCGAACCCAAAGGTCTCAGGTTCGATTCCCCAGCCAGGGCACATAACCAGGTTGCAAACCAGGTCTCCAGTCAGGTCTGTGGCTGGAGGCAGGTGAAATGCAACCATACATTGATGTCTCTCTCCCTCTCTGCCTCTCTCCCTTCCCCTCTTTCTAGAAATAATGAAATAAAATCTTAAAAAAAAAAAAAAAAAAAAATACATGAGCAAACCAAGTTCAAGAATACATTTAAAGGATCAGATACTATGATCAAGTGGAATTTACTCCAGGGATGCAGGCATGGATCAGTATCTGCAAATCAATCAACATAATATATGTAATCAAAACAATGAATAAAAATTGTACCATCATCTCAATAGAAGTAGAAAAAGCATTTGATGGAATGTAATATCCATTTATGATTAAAAAAATCTTTCAACAAAGTGGGACCAGAGGGAACACATTTCAATATAATAACGGCCGTATGTGACAAACCCACAGCTAAACATCATACTCACTGGTGAAAACCTAAAAGCTTTTCCCCTAAGATCAGGAACAACACAAGGATGCCTACATTATCATTTTTATTCAACATAGTATTGGAAGTCCTTGTCACAGCAATCAGACCAAAAAAAAAAACAGGTAAGCAAATTGAAAAGAAAAAAAATTGTCGCTGTTACAGATGACATACTATATATAAAAAACCCTCAAGACACTACTAAAAAAATAAAACTATTTGACTCATAAATGAATTCAATAAAATTACATGATGAAAAATTAAATGTATAGCCCTGGCTGGTATGGCTCAGTGGATTAGTGTGGGCCTTGAACCAAAGGGTTGCCAATTCGAGGCCCCATCAGGACACACCCCTGGGTTGCAGGCCAGGTCCCCAGTTGGGGGCACGTGAGAGGCAACCACACATTGATGTTTCTCTCCCTCTCTTTCTCTTTTCTTCCCCTCTTTCTAAAAATACATAAGTAAAATCTTTAGAAAAATTAATATACAGAAATCAGTAGCATGTCTATATGCTAATAACAAATTATCAGGAAAAAAATGTTAAGAATACAATCCCCTGACTGGTGGCACAGTGGATAAGACGCAAGCCTGTGAACCCAAAGGTCACTGGTTTAGTTCCCCAGCCAGGGCACATACTCAGGTTGCAAGCCAGGTCTCCAGCCTGGTCCATAGCTGGAGGCAGGTGAAAGGCAACCATACATTGATGTTTCTCTCCCTCTATGCCTCTCTCCTTTCCCCTCTCTCTAAAAATAATAAATAAAATCTTCTTCAAAAAAAGAATACAATCCTATTTACAATTACATATATATTTTTATATATACATACATATCTATATCTGTATCTATATCTACCTACATAGGAATAAATTTAACCAAGAAGGAAAAAAACCTGCTATACTCTGCAAACTCAGAGACATTAATAACAGAAATTTAAGACGACACATATAAATAGGATATACCATGTTCATGATGTGCAAGAATTCATGTTTTGTAAAATGCTCATACTGCCCTTATATATACCCAAAGCAACCTATAGATTCAGTGCAATCTCTATCAAAGTACCAAAGGCATTCTTCACAGAACTAGAACAACCACCCTGTATGAGCCCGCTCCCCTCTTATCTCCAAAGAACTAGAACAAATAACCCTAAAATTTATAAAATAACCAAGGAGCCCAAATTAGCCAAAGCAATCTTTGAGGAAGAACAAAGCTGGAGGTATTAAGATCCCTGATTTCAAGATATACTACAAAGTTATATAATCAAAATGGTATGATACTGACATAAAAAGACACATACAGAGTTTAATGAACTAGCATAGCAAGTCCAGAAATTAACCCATACTCATATGGTTAATTAATCTATGATACATGAGGCAGGAATATACAATGGGGAAAAAAGAGAGTTTTTTTAGTAAATGGCACTGAGGAAACTGGATGGATACATGGAAGGAAAGTGAAACTAGACCACTTTCTTTGTTTTGGAAAAGACCACTTTCTTCTAGAATATACTATACAAAAATATTTAAAGAGAAGACCTGGAACCATAAAATTCCTGGAAGAACTGAACCTATAAAATTCCTAGTAGAAAATACAGGCACTAGGTACTTTGGCATCAGCCTTACCAATACTTTTTTGTATGTTTCCTCAGGTAGGGCAACAAAAGCAAATTGAACACATATAACTACATCAAACTAAAAAGCTTTTGCCCACCAAGGAATCCATTAACAAAATGAAAAGACAACTTAATGAATGGAAAATGATACTTAGAAATGATATATTCAACAAGTTTAATATCCAAAACATAATAACTCATACAAGTGAACATCAGAAAAACCACACAATCCAATTTAAAAAATGTGCAGAGGATCTGAATAGACATTCTTATAAAGATATACACCTGGAATGGGAGAGATCCAGGATGGAGGCATAGTCACACCACATCTCCTCCCACAACCAAAAACAATACATCTACCTCAAAACTAGAGACATCCAGAAATTCCTGAACACAGAACTACACAGAAGTCCAACAAACAAAAGACAGAAGAAAGTCTCCTCCAGACAAGTAGGAGGGGCAGAGCTGGAACACGGAAGAATCAGTTTTAGGTGAGCAGATTGAGGACACACTTGGCAGGGCAGCTGTGTGAGTTGGTGGCACAGACAAGAGCAGCAGGGGTCTGCCTCTGCTGGTGGTAAGAAAAATCACAGTAGAGGCACCTATTGAATTGCTCCCAGCACCAGACCAGATCATGGGGCTCACTGTCCCAGCATCAAGGAAAAAAATAAAAAGCCACATTGCTTTTTCCGACTGTGAAAACCAGAAGTTAGGGTAGAGGAACTATCGGAAAGAGTTCATTTGTTTAGAGTCCCCCACCATTCTGAAACGTCCACAGACTCACCCATTCTGGGAACCACAGAACTAGACAGGAGCTAGTCCCATATAGGAAGTGAGAGAAGTGCCTGAAAATGGGGCAAGTACTGAGCAAATGGCATAGTTCCCTCTCAGACCCCTCCCCCACATACAGTGCTACTATCTGGCAAAAAGGGTACCCCAGCACTAATGAATGCCTAAGGCTCTGCCCCTTACAACTAACAGGTGCCACAGCTCTACCTAAGATACAAAGGCAAAAACTGGAGCCTGTCTAGCTGCAGACAGAGAAATATGACTCAAAAAAAGGGCAACAAATCAAGGTTGCAGGGGCCGACCTAAGCATCAGAGAAGTAGCCAGAATGAAAGATGAAGAGATTGCCAGCCTGACAGGCGCAATTTAAAACACTCATAATAAAGATGCTCACAGGCTTGACAGATATACTTGAGTATGATGAACACATAAGGGAAAAAGTGAAGGCTAGGCCAAGTGAAACAAAGAAAAATACACACAAAACTGCCCTGACTGGCATGGCTAAGTGGATTGAGCACCGACCTGTAAACCCAAGGGTCACTGGTTCAATTCTCAGTCAGAGCACATACCCAGGTTGCAAGCCAGGTCTCCATTCAGGTCCCCAGCTGGAAGCAGGTGAAACACAACCATATGCTGATGTGTCTCTCCCTTTCTTCCTCCCTCCCTCCCTTCCCCTCTCTCTAAAAATAATGAATATAATCTTTAAAAAATAAATATATAAAACCAATGGCGAAGGGAAGAAAGATGGGGTTCAAGTCAACAATTTGGAACATAAGGAAGAAATAAACAGTCAATCTGCACAGAAAGTGGAAACAAGAATTGAAAAAAACAGGAGAGCCTTAGGAACCTCTAGGATGACTCTAAATGTGCCAACATCCAAATCATAGGAATGCCAGAAGAAGAGGAAGGGCAAGAAATTGAAAACGTGTGTGAAAAAATAATAAAGGAAAACTTCTCAAATTTGGTGAAGGAAACAGACACACCAGTCCAGGAAGCACAGAGAGTCCCAAACAAGCTAGATCCAAATCAAACCACATCAAGGCATATCATAATTAAAATGCCAAAGGTTAAAAGATAAAAGAATCATAAAAGCAGTGAGAGAGAAGAGGAGAGTTAACCTACAAAGGGGTCCCTATAAGCCTATCAGCTGATTTCTCAAAAGAAAGTTTGCAGGCAAAAAGGGCCTGGCAAGATATATTCATAATGATGGAAGGCAAGGACCTGCAACCAAGACTGCTCTATCTTGCAAAGCTACCATTCAGAATGGAAGGGCAGATCAGGTGCTTCCCAGACAAGGTAAAGCTAAAGGAGTTCATCATCATTGAGCCCTTATTATATGAAATGTTAAAGGGACTTGTTTAAGAAAAAGATCAAAACTATAAACATTAAAATGGTAACATGTGCCCCCCCTCCACACTCTCTCTCTCTCATGCCCACACCTGCCCCACACCCTCTGTCTTGAGTACACCTTCACTTTTGTCCCCCTCTTCTCCCTCAAAGGGGGAAAAAATGATAACAAACTCACAACTATCAACAAGAGATCCTGAAAAATAAAAAAGAAAGAAAACAAAAACAAACCAAGCAAACCAGAACAGAACCAGAAATACAGGTATGGAGATCACTGGGAGGGTTATCAGCTAGGAGAAATAAGGGGGCAAAACAGGAAAATGCAGGGAGTAGGAAACATAGTTAGTGGGTACAATTGTGACAGATCGAGGAAAGTTAAGAATAATAGAGGAAAGGGTGAAATCAGAGAACTTACTTGTACAACCATGGAATGAGCTAAGGGGCGATGGGACTATGGGAGGGAACAGAGGGATTGGGACAACCATAACAGCATAATCAATAAAATATTCAAAAAAAAATCAAGCAATAAAAGCATTAAAAAAAAAAAGATATACATGTGGCCAGAAGATATATGAAAAGATGCTCCACATCACTAAGCATCAGGGAAATGCAAATCAGTATCATGCGATATCACCTCACATCTGTCAGAATGGCTATGATCAAAAAGTCAACAAATAGGTACTGGCAAGGACGTGAGAAAAGGGAACCCTCCTGCACTGTCAGTGGACGTGTATAGTATATTGGTGCAGTAGCTATGAGAAACAGTAGAAAGGTTCCTCAAAAAATTAAAAACAGAACTACCACATGAGCCATCAATTCCACTTCTGGGTATATGAGGTCTATACCAAAAGTATTGGCTGCACAAACTTTTAATTATATTAACGTTGGCTTGATACTTTCAGCACAGACCTTGTATACCCACAAGAATCAAAAGCAGAGTCTTAAAGAGATATTTGTACACCCATGTTCACAGCAGCATTATTTACAATAGCTAAACCTGGAAGAAACCTAAGTGCCCATTGGTGGGAAAATGGATAAACAAAATATGGCACACCCCTGGCTGGTGGCACAGTGGATAAGGCGCCAACCTGCGAACCCAAAGGTCGCTGGTTCAATTGCCCAGTCAGGGCACATAACCAGGTTGCAAGCCAGGTCTCCAGCCAGGCCTGTGGCTGGAGGCAGGTGAAAGGCAACTATACATTGATGTTTCTCTCCCTCTCTGCTTCTCTCCCTTCCCCTCTCTCTAACAATGATAAAGTCTTTAAAAATAAAAAAATAAAAAATAAAAAATGAGATACATACACACATAATTGTACAATGGAATATTATTCTGTCTTTAAAGGGAACAAAATTGTACAATATGCCCTAAGTTGTATGAAACTTATGCTAACTGAAGTAAGCCAGTCACTAAAACTGTATGATTCCGCCTATATAAGGTACCTAACAGTAGTCAAAATCATAGCCCACAGAAAGTATAATAGTCATTACCAGGGGCTAGGGTCAGAGGAAATGGCATTATTTGTTAATAGGTACAGTTTCAGCTTTACAAGATGAAAAGAGTTCATGGTAATAATGGTGGTTGTACAACAATATGAATATTTAATACCACTGAACTGTATGCTTAAAAATGGTTACGATGGTCAATTTTATCTTATTTGTATTTTACCACAAAAAAATAAAAACAAAAGAGAAGGAAATCCTGCCATTTGCAACAGCATAGATGACCTCTGGCTAAAGTGAAATAAGCCAGACACAGACAAACACCACATGATCTTACTTATTGAGCAATCTAGAATAGTCAAACTCAGAGAGGCAGAGTAGAATAGTGGTTGCTAAGATCTGGGGAGAGGGGGAAACAAGGATGTATTAGTCAAAGGGTATAAAGTTTCAGTTATGTAAGATGGATATATCCCTAGAGACCTACTACACAACTTAGTGTCTACAGCTAACAATACAGTATTATATGCTTAATCACTTCTCAGCCTTTTGGTAAGATCAAGTGTAATACTGGACACTTAAAATTTATTTAAGTACTCTAGCACCAAGAAAAGTCACAGCAACCTATGCCAATGCTATAAGGCAATTTAAAAAATGACGTGCACTATTTACAATAGCCAAGTGCTGGAAACAGCCTAAGTGCCCATCAGTGGATGATTGGATCAAAAAACTTTGGTACATTTACACAATGGAATTCTATATAGCAGAAAGAAAGAAGGAACTTGTACCCTTTGCAACAACATGGATGGAACTGGAGAGTATTATGCTTAGTGAAATAAGCCAGTCAGTGAAAGACAAAT
>PVIW01010329.1:0-45115 GCA_004026585.1 Noctilio leporinus
TATTCACTGTATTTATATATTTGGTTCTGTTTTGCTTGTTGTTAGTTTTGTTCATTATTGTCCCGTAATGGGTGAGATCATATGGTGTTTTCCCTTCACTGACTGGCTTATTTCACTAAGCATAATCCTCTCCAGTTCCATCCATGGTGTTGCAAAGGGTACAAGTTCCTTCTTTCCTTTTGCTATATAGAATTCCATTGTGTAAATGGACCAACGTTTTTTGATCCACTCATCCACGGATGGGCACTGAGGCTGTTTCCAGGTCATAGCAGCACTATTTACAAAGGACCTTCTAAATGACCAGGGTACAGCAAGGAACAAGACAAATGTTTTCTCTGATGGAGTTTATCTCTTGGGCCATACGATAAACAAATAAATAGGGAACTAGACAACCCCAAGTTAGGCAATATGCTAGTGCTGTGAATATATATATAGATATATATTCACATCTATATCTATATCTATATCTATATCTATATATAGATGTAAGAAGATAGAGAATGATGGAGCAGGAGACACACTTTAGTCAAGATGGCCACGAAGCCCTGGCCAGGCAGCTCAGTGGGTCAGATCATCCTCCTTTATGCCAAAAGTTCGCAGGTTCAGCCCTGGCTGGGGTGGCTCAGTGGACCCCACGGGGTCACCTATTCGATTCCAGGTGGGGTACATGCCTGGGTTTCAAGCCGGGTCCCCACCTGGGGGCCCATGAGTGGCAACCATGTGTTGATGTTTTTCTTCCTCTCTTTCTCTCTCCTTTCCTCTTTCTCTAAAAATAAACAACGAAACTTTTTTTTTTTTTTTTAAGTTTGTGGGTTCCAGTCTGGTCAGGGGGCAGAGGGAAGGCTGTATGCTCCCCTTTGCTTTCCCGTGCTGCCAGTCCATAAAGAAATGGGTTGTCAGGTTTCACCCTCTCTTTCTCCTCCCTCTGTCTTTGTCTCACTTACCCCCCACCCCCCTTTATCCTCTCCTACCTCCCCATCCCCCCTTCTCTCTGGTCATCACCACACCAAGTCTGTAGACACAGTCTATGAGTTGATTTCTTTTTTCTCCTCCTCCTCCTCCTCCTCCTCCTCCTCCTTCTCCTTCTTCTTCTTCTATTTTGGCTTAATGCCTTCATCTTTTTCATCTAACCCCAACTTCCCTCCCCTATGACAGCTGGCCATCTGTTCTCAGTATCTATGAGTCTGTTTCTCTTTTTTTTATTTTTGCTTAGTTTATTTAGTTCATCAGGTCAATTTGGTCTTTCACAATCTAGCGTTGCTACAGGAGACCTACCACCACTGCAATCATACAATGCCGTGACCAATTTTACGTGTTTCCCTGATTCAAACATGAGCTCCGTTGATTGGTGTCCCAATTACTTGACCCAGACCTACACCCTTCATAGGCACCCCATATATCCCTGACCAGTGTGGCTCAGTTGTTGGACAGCAACAGTGTTCTGGGAGTCAAAAGATCACAGGTTTGATTCCAGGGCAGGGCACATGCCTGGGTTGCGAATGTGGTCCCCAGTTGGACTGCAGACAAGAGGCAACTGATCAATGTTTCTCTCCTCTTTCTCCCTCCCTTCCCCTCTCTCTGAAAGTAAATAAATAAACTCCTTAGTTAAAACCATAGGAACCCCATATCCATGCACTGCTTGAGATAAAAGAGAAATTTACACCCCTGGCTGGTGGCACAGTGGATAAGGCGCCAGCCTGAGAACCCAAAGGTCGCTGGTTCGATTCCCACCCAGGGCACATAACCAGGTTGCAAGCCAGGTCTCCAGTCAGATCCGTGGCTGGAGGCAGGGGAAAGGCAACCATACATTGCGGCCTCGCTCTCTCTCTGCCTCTCTCCCTTCCCCTCTCTCTAAAAGTAATACATAAAATACAATCTTTAAAAAAATAAATAAAAGAAATTTACCCCTTGGTATTCACAGCAGTCCCTTGGGGAGGTGGCTTCCCTAAGCTCACCCCCACCTCTGCGTTCCCCGTGGGACAGAACCAGCCCTACTCTATCATTTGGATCGAATCCAACCCCCCAGGGCCAGCATGGCCACACTGCATCCAGGGTATTTGAGGGAAGGAGAAACTAGGCCTGGTGGATGACCTGTCTGTGGAACTTGCAGTAACAAACCCACGAGATGATTGGGGCTCAGTCTGCACGGCTGGGGCTCAACGGAGGGGGAAGTCTGGGACCTGCTGTTTGCTCCCAGCTTTCCCCGGGGATGTCCTGACATGGTGGGCAGGGGCCTCTGTGGCCGAGATGCAGAATCCAGGGCTCTCCCCAGGCCCAAGTCCTGGCTGGATCCGTGCAACGGGACCCTGGTGAAGGAGAGGAAGCCAAGATTGTGAACAAAAGGTATCATCTACCCAAGCTGTCCTGCCCTCAGCTTGAACCAGGAGCTTGCAGGTCTCACCAAAAACAGACTCTGCGTGAGGAGCGGAGTATTGCCAACCTGGGTGCGTCCCTTCTAAGGTGAGCCTGGCCCCCACGACCTGGACACGGGAGGGCACGTCTCTCTCCTTAACTGCTGGGGTATCTCTTCTTGGATCAACGCAGTTGCCTCCCACCAGGAAAGCTGAAGTTCACTAAGCAAGGGCTGGGGCTGGGACATTGTTCTGGGGAGCGTTTCCGGAGTCTAAACTCTTCGGTGTTCACACCCCAGGAGACTTGAAATTCGGATCCTTTTCCAGAGAGCTTGGCAGAGCCTTCTTCATCCGGCTGATCCCGGCTCAGCATCCCCCCCGGGGGGTTCTGAGACCCTCCCACCTGGGAGCCGCCTGGGTCTGATGAACTAGAGATGGAAACCTTGAACTCTGGCATGAGGATCCTAGTTGCCTGGGAAATGGCCCAAGTTCCCCCACGGTGTCCCCAGCAGCCAAAGCCAAAGGTGGAGATTTCACGTTGGACGTACACCCACCAGGGTTGAGTGTTGGGCGCCTCGCGTTCAGAGAAAGGGGGAACCCTTCACAAAATCAAGAAGAGAAGGAATGGGGGAAGAAGAAGCAGCCCCCTCTTTTTTCCCCAGTCGTGTGTAACCACTGCTTTCTGGTGTCTGGAGGGAATTAGGACTGCACCCCTTTGGCGTCCCCCAGGATTCCACTTGGGCACCTTGGAGCCACGTGTTGAAGTGTCACTCACCCCAGATGGTGCGCCAGTTGGAGGGGTTGATAGCGACCTGCTTCTTTGCTTCTGACCCGTGCATGCACGCTGCCGTGAGATTACCTTTCACACAGGACAGGGATGGCTGGCTGGTCACCAGAAAACTATGAGTCACAGAAATGACTGGAGCGTCATTTCTGGGAGGCGGCTACCCACCTGGGTCCCTTTTTCCAAGGCCCCTTTGCATCCACAGGCAACCGTTATCCCTAAATGTAGCAGAGAGATTTGCGCCCAGGTGATGGGCACCACTGCCAGACTAGTGACGTTCACCGGTGGACATACATCCTCTGCTCTAAATTCCTCCCGTGGAAAGCAGAGGGGTGCGATTGCCCAAGGGGACGGTGGGACCACAGAGAGATGCAGCAGGCTACTGTAGATTTTCCTAGGAAAGGAAATTCAAATTCTTTCCAGAAAAAAAAAAAAAAACCCATGGTCATTTACATGAGTGAGACGCAAACTTGCTTCATGTTAAGTAAGACACGGGTATTTAGAAATGGATGAGCAAAATAGGAACAGAAGCCTGGACACATGGAGCAGGCTGGCAGCTGTGAGAAGGGGGAGGGTGGAGGGAGGACCGGATGAAAGAAGGGGAAGGGATCAGCCAAAGAACATAACATGCAGGACCCACGGGCACAGTCAACAGTGTGGGGATGTCTGGAGAGAAGGGCGTGGGGAGGGGCGCAAAGGGAGGAAAATGAGGACACCTGTAATTGCCTCGACAATAAAAATAAAGTTCAGACCTGGCTGGGGTGGCTCAGTGGATTGAGCACCAGCCTGCAAATCCAAGGGTCGCTGGTTCGATTCCCCAGTCAGGGCACCTGACCAGGTTGCAAGCCAGGTCTCCAGCCAGGTCCGTAGCTGGAGGCATGCAAAAAGCAGCCATGCATTGATGTTCCTCTCCCTTTCTTCCTCCTTCCCTTCCCCTCTCTCCACAAATCACGAATAACATCTTTTTTAAAAAATAAAGTGAAACAAAGCCCCTGATATTTAGGATTCACTTGTTACCGTGGCTAGTGCTACTCTCTCTTACATCATGATGGTACTTAAAGAATGGATGATTTGCTGTTGGAATCTTTTCCCTCATCGGAGAAGGGAGGCTCTGTCCGGGGTGGGGACCGTCTCTGTTTTGTGCCCACCTGCGTCCCAAACACCAAGCACATGAAAAAAATTGCCCGGCTGGCTCCTGGAGAAAGGGAGTTCACAAACTGGCTTTTACGGAGTTTATAGGAGAAGCAATGTGTGCAGGGTCACCAAGGCCATGGGCAGATGGATCTTGCTGCATCTGACTTCCCAGCCAGGGCTCTGCACCTCTTTTGACACCTTAACCAAATTTCAAACGCAAGCTCTTCAGCCTGGCTGAAATCCTGAGCCCTGATGGCCGGCAGTGCAGGAACTCGGGCACCGCTGAAGGCTTTGCAGGACGACACCCAACCCAGGACCGTCAAGAATAGACCTATTCTTACCCTATGAGGCACCAGCTGTGCTCCTCGATACTTACCCAAAGGAGTTGAAATTTTCTTCTGCCCGGAACCCGGGAACAACCTAAGAGAAACCTTAGATGCTTGTTGCTAGGTGCAAGAAGCCCGTCTGGAAGGGCTACCTACGGTAGGACTCCAACTCTATGACATTCTGGAAAAGGCCAAAGTGTGGAGACAGTAAGAAGGTCAATGGATGGGGGCCAGGATTGGGGAGTGAGGGAGGAATGGGAGGAGCAAGGGACATTTTTAGGGTAGTGAAACGACTCTGCGTGATGCTATAATGATGGACACCTGTCGTTATGTATTTGCGCACACCCACAGAATGCCCAACACCAACAGTGAGCCCTAAGGTGAACCATAGGCCCTGGCTGATTCAAATGTGTCAACGGGAAGTCACCCTATCAAACCTATCACGCTGGCCCTGGTGGTGTGACTCAGTTGTTGGAGTTATTTCCCAGTTTTGAGAGAAAATCAGCAAGGGGCCTGAAACATGCTTGGGGTCAAGTTTTTAGATATCACGTCCTACCTCCTGCCTGTCCTTTGGGTTTCCTAGGTAGCCAGGGAATGCGTGGGCTGGTCCCAGAGGAGGGCAGGCCTGCCTCAGTCTGTCTCCTGCTTCTCTTTGGAGACTCCCCCACCCCCCCATGCTGGAGAGAAAACTCCTAACCCTGCAGACCAGCCCTTCCCCTGGTTGAGTAAGACAATAAAAATAAAGTTCAGACCTGGCTGGTGTGGCTCAGGAGGCCAGGACTCAGGAGGCCCCAAGAGTCATGAGGAAAACACACCGCACCTATCCACAGCACCAGGACCCCTGTCCCAGGCAGGCAGGCAGCCACACCTAAGACTTAATCAAAGGTGGATTCTGAGTAGTATCGGGAACCTCTCACCTGACGGTCTCTTTCAGGGCCCACTTTGGGCCACTCGTGCATTTTTGGGGCAAGGAGGGGAATTCTGGGAGTTGAGAAGGAGTTTCCTGTCCCCACCGCTGCCCAGCAAGGTGGCCAGCAACCCCGTGTGGCTGTGGAACAGAGGACATGAAGCAGGTGTCACCTGGGATTCGCTGTAGGCATGAAACGCACCCTACGTGCGTTTGGAAGACATTGTCGGAAGGAAGGCTGTAAGGTACCTCGCTGAACATTTTTCACAGGGAGGGCATGTGAAAATCAGCTGGGTTAAAAATGGAAACAAACTCACCCTGGCAGGGTCGCTCAGCTGGTGGGAGCATTGTCCTGTATTCTAAAAGGTTGCAGGTTCGATCCCCAGTTGGGGAGGCAACCAATCGACCAATTGATGTTTCTCTCTCACATTGATGTTTCTCTCTCACATTGATCTCTCTCTCTCTCTCTCTCTCTCTCTCTTGCTCTCCCTCTAAAATTAATAAACATATTCTCAGGTGAGGATTAAAAGAAAAAAAAAAAAAAAAACAGAGCCCTGGCTGGTGGCACGGTGGATATGCCAGCCTATGAACCCAAAGGTCACTGGTTCGATTCCCAGCCAGGGCAACATAACTAGGTTGCAAGCCAGGTCTCCAGCCAGGTCCTCAGCTGGAGGCAGGTGAAAATCAACCATACATTGATGTTCCTCTCCCTCTCTTCCTCTCTCCCTTCCCCTCTCTCTGAAAAATTATAAATAAAATCTTTAAAAATAAAGAAAGAAAAAAACAGAAACTCATTCAGAAAATACACTGATGGTCACCAGATGGGAGAGGGGCTGGGCCTGGGTGGAAAAGCTGAAGAGGTGAAGTACACATTGGCAGTTACAAAATATCATCAATAATAGTTTAATAACTACGTAGGGTGTCAGGTGAGGGTACTAGGCTTATTTTGGTGAGGGGCATCAGTTTGTAAGTTATACAAGTGTTTAACCACTATGTCATACACCTGAAACTAGCATAATACTAAAGGTCAACAGTGATTGAAAAATTAAAATAAAATAAAATAGCCTGAATGAAATAAAACACATTATTATAATCACTTTCCACAAGTCTCCTTTTTTTTTTTTTTTAGGTGGATACTAGTACGTTTTAAAATGCATGCATGGCCCTGGCTGGTGTGGCTTGGTGGATTGAGTGCTGGCCTGTGAGCCAAAGGGTCCCTGGTTCGATTCCCAGTCAGGGCACATGTCTGGGTTGCAGGCCAGGTCCCCAGTTGGGGGTGTGCAAGAGGCAACCACACATGGATGTTTCTCTCCCTCTCTTTCTGCCTCCCTTCCCCTCTCTCTAAAAATAAATAAGTAAAATCTTTAAGAAATAAATAGTAAAAATAAATTAATGAAACACCCAACTGGCTTGCATTTGTGGTCTAAATCATGCTGTGATGGGTCATAGAAGGAAGGCCTTTCCATGAGTTCCAAGAATAGAATCCAGTCATGTTCATTCTAATAAAAAAAAAAAAAAAAAATTAGGGCAGCCACCATAATATTGGCTTTCTTGTAATCTTGGCAGATAATTTTGGGGGGGGGGGGGGGGGGGGGACACAAGGTTGCTTATGCCCAGTGCGGAGGTCATTTTGTTCCGTTTGATTATCCAGCAGAGGCTGGAGGTGTAAGATGAACCAGGCAGCTGGGACAGAAGCCGCAAACCCATTTCCAACGGCCCTGGTTACGGGATTGCTTACGGGGTGTGCCCCATGATCCTCTGCTACACTTACGCATGGAAACTGCCACTCCCATCACATCATATAATTGTCGTTTCTCTTCGTGTGGGGAACGCAGGTAAGAGCCAGTCTTCCAGCAGCTTGGGCAGATGTAGCCTGGTGTGGACTGAACTTCCAATGCTGTGCGTCAGATCTCCAGGAGAAATGCGAGCAACTGCTTCACTCTTGGCCCAGGCAGGTATAGTTCTTAACCAGGACACCAAACCCGCTGAATAGTAAACAAAATACAGATCAGCCCTGGCTGGGTGGTTCAGTGGGTTGAAGCACCGTCCGTCCACCAAAACATTGCAGGGTTGATTCCAGTTTTTTTCCTTCCTTCCTTCTTCCTTCATTTCTCTCTCTCTCTCTCTCTTTCTCACCCTTTCCCTCCCCGCCCCATCTCTTTCTCAAAAATCAATAGATATATCCTTGCATGAGGGTTTTTTAAAAAGATTTTTATATTACTTTTTATTTCCAGAGAGAGGAAGGGAGAGAGGCAGAGAGGGAGAGAGGCATCAATATATGGTTGCCTTTCACCTGCCTCCAACTGTGGGCCTGGCTTGAAACCTGGCTTGCAACCTGGTTATGTGCCCTGACTGGGAATCGAACCAGCGACCTTTGGGTGTGCAAGCCGGCACCGCATCCACTGAGCCACCAGCCAGCGCTTGCATGAGGTTTTTTAAAAAATACAGATCAACTAGGCTGTAATAAGATTTAGAAGTTATGTTCCCTAAAATACACAAGAAAGGGTAATTTCAGTTTGACTCGTACAAACTCACAATGTACTTCTCTGACAAAGAGCTCATCTGCATAACAAAGGAAGCGGAAGTTTCCTACTGTTTAGTTAAAAAAGAAAGAAAAAAGTCAACTCATTTTCGTGAAAGAATGAGGAAAAGGCCCACTTTTCAGGAAAAAAACAAAAAAGGCTATCCAAATGATCCAAACCACGTGAAAATGCCCCCAACTGCCTAAGTCAGCAGAGAAATGCAAACTAAAAGCACAGCAATGTCGCAAAAATAAAGGAAATATTAGTTTTCTGAGAATGCGAAGTAACAAGGAAACTGAAATGCACTGGGTATAAATTGCTACCATCACTTTGAAAAATGATTGGCCATACCCACAAAGGTTGAATAAACGCATAGCATGAAAAAAATATGTTACACTCTTAGGCTTACACCAGCAGAAATGTACATAACACGTTCATGGAGAGTTAGGTATTAAGATACTGAAAGCAGTATTATCCATCATAACCAACTAAAGAGAAACAGACTCATCGAACCAGAGAACCAACTGGTGGTCGACAGATGGGAGAGGGATTGAGATTAAATGGGGAGGGGGGTTAAGAGTAGATTGATAATTACAGAACAGTCACAGGGATGTCAAATATCGCGTAGGGAATCCCGTCAGTGATATTGTGGTAACTGTAAGGTGTCAGACGGGCACCAGACTTTTTGGAGGAACCACTTCCTAAGTTATATGAATGTCTAACTACTACGCTGTGCACCTGAAACTAATACCGTATAATATCAAATGTCAGCTGCAATCTAAAATGTAAAAAGTTTACCCTGGCTGGTAGCACAGTGGTTAAGGTGCCGGCCTGCGAACCCAAAGGTCGCAGGTTCGATTCCCCAGCCAGGGCACATAACCAGGTTGCAAACCAGGTCTCCAGTCAGGTCTGTGGCTGGAGGCAGGTGAAATGCAACCGTACACTGATGTCTCTTTCCCTCTCTGCCTCTCTCCCATCCCCTCTTTCTAAAAATAATGAAATAAAATCTTAGAAAATAAATAAATAAAATAAAATAAAATGTAACAAGTTTAAACACAACTTAGAAAAGTAGAAAAGCAAATGGCAAGGTGGAATGAATATAGGTGTTGTGGTTATTGACACAATAAAAAACTGTATAGCCCTGGCTGGTAGCACAGTGGATAAGGCGCCGGACTGCAAACCCAAAAGTCACTGGTTCGATTCCCAGCCAGGGCACATAACCAGGCTGCAAGCCAGGTCTCCAGCCAGGTCCCCCGCTGGAGGCAGGTGAAAGGCAACCATACATGGATGCTTCTCTCTCTTTCTTCTTCCCTCCCTGCCCTTCTCTCTAAAAATCATCAATAAAACCTAAAAAAGAAGAAAAGAACTGTAGAGCAAGGATGACCAGTCACCTACGCCTGCACATATGACGGTGGAGAAATCTCAAAAACACTTGGCTTAGGAAAAGAAACCAGGCACACACAAAGGAGGCAGGAGCATCCATTCACATCTCTGTAAAGAATCAAAACACGCTGTTAGAAGTCAGGGTAGAAGTAACTGGGAAGAAAACCGAAGGGAGCTCAGGGGGGACCAGAAGTGGCTGTCTGGGAAGTCGAGGTGGTGGGGAGACTGGGGTGCCCAGCTGGTGAAAATCATCTGGCTATGTACCTACATACGTGCACCTTTGATCTATGTTGCTTCCGTAGAAAATGCACAACGAGACAGGTTGTGGTCAAACTGCGAACCACAGAGGCAACACCTTAAGAGCATTGGAGGGGAAAAGACACTTCTTCAAATGAGCAACCGGAAGAATTACATTTTATTCACGACAGAGGGGCTCTGTTCAACGTGCTCAAAGGAGATAGATGCCAACCTAGAACACTGCAGCAGGAGGAGCCGGAAGAAAACTTTGTAAGGTGTGTAAATGTCTAACATTTAAAACAACTAAAGTGGTGCAAGTCACCTGTCGTTGATGAAGACATAAAAATACATTAAAAAAAAAAATTGACACCGTATGATGTTACTCGTATGTGGGCTATAAAACTGAAAGCTACAAATAAGCAGATGAAAAACAAACCCCAAAATGTAGCCACAGACAGCAGTATGGTGGTTGCCAGAGGGGAGGAGTTAGGGGTAGGAAAGGGTACAAACCGATGATGTAGGAGATTTGACTTTAGGTGGCAGGTACCCAATGCAATATACAGATGGTGTATTGTAGAAATGTGCACTTGAAAGCCCTGGCTGGTAGCACAGTGGATAAGGCGCCGGCCTGCAAACCCAAAGGTCGCAGGTTCGATTCCCCAGCCAGGGTACGTAACCAGGTTACAAGCCAGGTCTCCAGTCAGGTCTGTGGCTGGAGGCAGGTGAAAAAAAGCAACCATGCATTGATGTCTCTCTCCCTCTCTGCCTGTCTCTCTTCCCCTTTCTAAAAATAATGAAATTAAAAAAAAACAAACAAACTTCTTTAAAAAAAAAAGAAGAGAAATGTGCACTTGAGCCCTGGCTGGTGTGGCTCAGTGGAATGAGCACGGGCCTGCAAACCCAAGGGTCACTGGTTCGATTCCCAGCCAGAGCACATACCCAGGTCTCCAGCCAAGTCTCCAACCAGGTCTCCAGCGAGGTCCCCAGCTGGAGGCAGGTGAAAGGCAACCGCACATGGATGCTTCTCTCCCTCTCTTCCTCCCTCCCTTCCCCTTTCTTGAAAAATAATGAAAAAAAATCTTAAAAAAAAAAAAAAAAGAAAAAGAAAGAAATGTACCCTTGAAACCTATATGCTTTTATGAGGCAATGTCACCCCAATCCATGCAATGACAAAAACACATCTGTCACATATGATGAGATTTCAAAAATCGCTTTAGAAACTCTACTCCATCACCAAGTTTAAAGTGTAATGGGTCCAAGTGAAAAGCACCCAGAGATATCTGTATGGCCAGACTATTTACAAAACAGCGAGGAAGACTTGAGCAAACCGATGTGGACCGTTGTCTGACTGAGGTGGGGAGATAGTGGGCCAGGGTGAGGCACCCCAGTGACACAGGCTGTAGTTGGTTCCACTTTCTGGTTTTCTTGCAGGGTGTGGGTTCCACAGGGGTTTTGTTCGTGTTTCTTGTTCAATTTTCTCTCAGTTGGCTTTCGGGCATGGACCAGCAGTGTGGGGGACACAAACAAACCCAAAACCCTGAGTTGTAGCGCTGGCCCGTTTCTGCGGTGTGAATGTTGACACGGAGGCTGATTTCAAGATGCCAACATGGTGTCACTCAATGTGGGGTCGCCACAAGATGCCCTCAACCAGGCGTCAGAACCCCGTCTGAGCTGGGTGGCCCCACCGCGCCGGAGTGTGTAACCTTAAGTCCAGTGAAAATGGTGTTAGTCCAAAGGCCTGGGACTCTAGGACTGTGTTACAGAAAAATAAAGGAGAGGGAGGGAAGGGTGGAAGGGTGAGAAGCAAGATGGAAGAAAGGAGCCCTGACTGGTGTGGCTCAGTGGGTTGAGTGCTGGCCTGTGAACCAAAGGGTCGCTGGTTCAATTCCCAGTCAGGGCACCTGCCTGGGTTGCAGGCGAGGTCCCCAGTTGGAGGCACTCGTGAGAGGCAACCGCCCATGGATGTTTTTCTCTTTTTCTTCCTCTCTTCCTCTCTCTGTAAAAATAAATATTTTTTCAGGAGGGAAGAAAAGAGAGAAAAGGGGAAAGCAAGAGAGGGGGAGGGAGAAGGGGAGAGGAAGATAAAGAGGATAGAGCAAGAAGATAGATATTTAGATAGATAGATAGATAATGGATGGATGGATGGATGAGGGATAGAAAGGCAGACAGAGACACACAGACATATATAAATAGGTAGAGCTGGATGGTGCCTAGATGATTCTTAAATGCTACATAGATAGTTAGACATAAATAATTATAAGAGAGATTAAGCGATAGACAGGACCAGAGACCATGATGATGAAGTTTAGTAGACAAATAGATGTAAATAAATGATACCTAGATAGAGATAGATGAGAGATATATATCAATACATGGCAGAAAGCTAGACAGAGGATGCAAGGGAGAGAGATGGAGGTAGGAAGAGAGAGAGTGAGTCTTATTTGGTCAAGCAATAAAAGAATTTCAGATGAAACTTTCTTTTTCTTAATTTTATCATTTTTAGAGCGGGGGGAGGGAGAGAGGGAGAGAGACATCAATCATCAACGTATGGTTGCCTTTCACCGGCCTCCAGCCACAGACCTGGCCTACAACCTGGTTACGTGCCCTGGTTGGGATAGATTAAACTTTCAAGAACTAGTTTTTTCCTGTACCGTACATGGCTTTTGAAGGGAATTTAAAGGCAGATTCAGTAACTCATAGGCCTTTCATGCACGAAAATCCATGGCTTCCTAAGTGGTACCAGGTCAAACTTCTAGCTGGCAGAATCGTTTGAATCGGTGCGTTGCCGATGTTATTTTACAAGAATAATATACTGACCTACTTCACTGGTCAAGGAGTATTGCACGTCATGGTAAGACCTCATAGTTAAGGAAAGTTCAACGTGTACGCTTCGATCGTTTGGCCTTCGGATCAGGCTCTCCGAGAGAGATGTGAGAGGGGAAGTTCGCCGAACTCAGCCTGGGGCGTCCCGCAGAAAGATGTCAGGGAGCTGGGCGCCTTCCTCAGCCCCAGCCTGGGCAGAATCAGAGCCCTTGCAGAGTGGAAAGAAACCCGCCCTTGCGTGTGTGCCGCTGCTGTCCCACATCCTGTGGCGTGGCTCCTGCCTCAGGTGCAGCTGCAGCGTTTTTCACCCCCTGCATTTGTCATGGGTGTGTCTCAGAAAGTTCGGGGAATGGAGGGAGGGGACCGCGGTGGTGGAAACACCGGCCCAGGGCTGCCACTGGGAGCCGGTGGGAAGCTGAGGATCTGCCTGCAGGCCGGTGAGTTCACCCCACCCCTAGGACCCCAGCCCACCAACAGCACCCATGGCCCCTCTCTTGCCCGTTCCATCCCTTTAAAGCAAGGGTGGCCAACACAAGGCCCGCAGGCCGGATCCGGCCCTCCACCCTGTTTCCATCCAGCCTGGCACCTTGTTTTCTACCCAGCTCGCTGAACTGCTAAGGGGTAGTGGCATTTATCCAGACCTAAAGTGACCTTTGGCCCCTTGAAGGCAACCTTGAGTCTGATGTGGCCCCCGGTTGAAAATGAGTTGAACTCCCCTGCTCATGGGACCCCCCCCCCCAACACCCCGTTTCCATGGCCCCTGGGGAAGATGGGAAGAGAACTTGCTTAGCAGCGTATATGCAATGCGCGGAGATTCAATCCTTGGAGGGAGATTTCGGGCTTCCCATGGCATTTACGAGGACGTGTCGGTTTACGTCCATGTATGAGGAAATGGCATAACGCTTTGCCCAAGAGATGGTTTGTTTGGTGGAGCCGGAGGTGGCATTTGTGCTCATTGGTTGCACAAATCCATGCACTGCCGGGTCCCGTAGGGTCAGGTGGGGTCCACGTAGAGGGGTGAGGGGCACCGGGAGATGAGTGCAGACCCTTGGGAGCTTGGGGCGAGGAAATGGATTTTGGAAGCCGGGACCCTCCCCTGTGTTCTTGGCAGGAAACGTGGAAAGAACTAGAGAAAGCTCCTCCTCTTTGCACAAGAATGCAGATGTAGCAATGCTGCCCACGTTGGTCCTCACAGACACTTCCTGTCCCCTGTGTCAGCTGCCCAGCTCTTCCCTTCACCCTCAGCTCCAGGATGGTGCAGGCTACAGAGCTGGCCATGGGCCCCCGGCCCACCACCCTCCTGGGCCTCGGTGAGTCCTGGTTGGGAGGGACAGCCTCCCACAGCAGCGGGGGTGGAAGCTTGGGGAGGCGTCTGTGTCCCTGCCGTGTCCTGACTCCAGTCCAGAGGACTTGCGGTCCCTCCTGGGGGTCTGACCCCTCAGCTCTGGCCTAGAAGCAAGTCTGACTCGGAAGGTTGAGTCCTAGAAGTGGATACCTGGGTATGGGGGGTCAGGTTCAGAGTGAGCACCTGTGTGGGAAAGGAGATTGTCGCCTATTGAATTCAGAGCAAGAGTTAACGCTGAGGAGGGTGTTGGAAACTCTCGGGGCGGGGGGGACCCCTGCTTCCATCCAGGCCCCTGGCCAAGGCCGTGAGGAGCCGGGCGCTGGGTGTTTTTCTCACCACAGTTTCCCTTCCAGTGCTCTGCCTGGCCCAGCCCATCTGGACGCAGAACGGTAAGTATACGTTTCCACACTTATTTTTTTTTTTTAACTTTTATTGTTCTAGCACCGTTGTCCCAATTTTCATTCAATGCTCTATTTTCAGAAATACAGATAATGATTTCCTTAGTGTCCCCTGGTGGCCTTATCTTTGGCTAGAACGAGCCCCAGGCCCCTCTCCTTGGCTGGATCTGTCTGTTCTCACAGACGGACCTGACCTTGCTTTCACTTCCACTAACACCACCCCGGCCTCCACCCCAGCTTGGTATCTTCTCTCGCTGGGCTGGGCTGGTTCACACACTCAGACTTTGCGTCTGCTCAGCGCTTCCCCGCTCTGACTCCCAGATGAGGCCAGCTGTCCCTGGGCCTGAGACTCCCACACTCACCCTCGGCGTGTTTCACGGGTTTACACCATCCTGTCTCAGCCTCTGTGCTCCCTCAGCCCCTTCACACAGGGACGCAGGGTACTGGCTTGATTGTCTTGTGTCTGGGGGTGGGATGGGGCAGGGGCACTTGGAAAGCATCTGCGAACAGATGAGAGGAACTAGGATGTGGTTGAATGACTGACCGAGTGAACTCTAGGGGAGGCTCGATCAGAGATGGTGTGACGCTGGTGGCATCTTCTTGCTTCAGAGTTACAAGGCACCCTCCCTCCCTCCCCGCCTCAGCCCAGGGACCCCCGGGAGTTCCAGGAGCCTCAATTATCAGGAAGTAGGAATAGGCTGCAAGGAAGGTAGGAAGGCAGGTGGAACCATAGATGAAGCTGCTCAGAGGACGTGCCCTGGAGTCGGAAACCCTCCCCCACTGGGGTCCTGTGACCAGATTGGGCCGGAGCTCCTCTTTATCCCCCACTAGACTTCCAGTGGAGCTCTGGGACACCCCCCACCCCACCCGCAACAGTGCCACTGAGCTACCTTCAGAGCCATCCCAGGTCATTCCCATGTTCCAGGCACCTGCTTCCCTGTCCCCACGCAAAGCCTGTCATCCTCATTACTGCCTCTCTCCCAGCGTCTCTGTCCCCTAGAAAGTGGCCGTAGCAGAGGGACACGCCCAGAGCCAGCATGCTCTGACCCCTCCTGTGTCACCCTGGGAAGAGCCCAACACGGCACGGCTGGGGCACCACTGCAGTAATGAGAGTTCATGGTCCCCTGCGGTGGGCTTGGCTGTGGTGTTGGGGGAAGGACAGTGGGAATGTTCTGAGCTGGATGGCAAGGATGGTTGCCCAAGCTTCCTGCAAACATGGGAGGGAGCACTGAGAACAGGGAACAGTCACGTGTGGCCACTTCCTCCCCATGGACCCTGAGCTCGGCTCTGCTTCCTCCCAGGGGCCCTGCCCAAACCCTCCATCAGCGCTAAGCCTGGCCTAGTGCTCCACCGGGGACAGCCTGTGACCATCGTGTGCCAGGGCCCAGCTGGGGCTCATGTATTTCGCCTGGAGGACAATGATAGAAACGTTGTCTGCAAGGATCAGACAATCAAGCTTCAACCTGGCTCACAGTGGACAGAGGCCAGATTCCTCATCCCTGCATTGAGCGAGGTCAAAGCCAGGAATTATCGCTGCCTCTATCATGACGAGTCTACCTGGTCTGTACGCAGTGACCCACTGGAGCTGAAGGTGGCAGATGAGGACGTCTCCACTCCACCCTCAGGTTAGCCCCAGGTCCCTGCACCCTGTCCCCAGCTGCGTCCCCCAACCCAGGCTCCCTGCCCTCCTGCAGCCCCCAGACCTGTGGCTCCCCTGCCCCTTAACCTTCACCCCTGGCTCAGAGCCCTGGAACCCTGGTCCCATCTGAGCACCAGGATGACACGGATACTCAGCCCAGCATTGTGTACACAGAGCTGTCCCTGCTGGGCTGGGTGGGAGGGGGACAACCCGAGGTCTGGTGGGAATAGACCCCCTTCAAGGGAACGTGGGTCCTTTCCACCAGGATGGTGCTAAACTGCCCTTCTGTGGGCCGGGCTCTGTGGGGCCCCAGGTAGCATGTGCCAAGCAAGATCCCCCCTTCTTTGGGCAAGTCACATGGTCCAGGGGGCCATGCCCAGGGATTTGGGGATGAGATGTCTTTCCCCTGTGTGTCAGCCCCTGAGAAGCCCTGGGCTCAGGGTTTAATGGGGGTTCTTCAGCCCTTCTCCATGTGTCCCCATGGGAGGGGGAGCTCCCTGCTGCCTCTGTGATGTCAAGAGCAGCATGGTGGTGGGAGGGGAGAGGAGTGACCCCCCAACACACACACACACAGCAGGATGGAGCAGGGGGCTCTCCCTATCTTCTGCATCTCCCCCCACCCCATTTCTCAGGATGTGATCTGGGCAGAGTGATGTCACTTGTGGCCCGTAGATGGGTGCTCAGGTGGAGAGGAGGGGCCAGGCTGTGTGGGATGACCCTGGAAGACCCCCTCATAACATCAGCCTTTCTCCTGCCCTGTTCACAGGAAGCCCCAGAGTCAGTAGCTCCACACTCCTCTCACTCACTAGCACCCCCTCCTCAGTGGGTGAGTAGAGACTTCAGCCTGGAGAGGTCTGGGGGGCTCTGGGCTGGGGATCAGCCCACCCCATTTCTCAGGATGTGATCTGGGCTGAGTGGTGTCACTTGTGGCCCGTAGGTGGGTGCTCAGGTGGAGAGGAGGGGCCAGGCTGTGTGGGACGACCCTGGAAGACCCCCTCATAACATCAGCCTTTCTCCTGCCCTGTTCACAGGAAGCCCCAGAGTCAGTAGCTCCACACTCCTCTCACTCACTAGCACCCCCTCCTCAGTGGGTGAGTAGAGACTTCAGCCTGGAGAGGTCTGGGGGGCTCTGAGCTGGGGCTCAGGCTGCCCGGCCCAGCCCTGGGTCCCGGGCTGGGATTAGGAACCCTAAACCAGGGGCTGCCACTCCCGGGGCCTCAGTAATGTCCTGACTGTGACTGTGACAACAGCACCCGCAGGGTTGACTAACTATGCAGGGCCCTGTGAAAGCATTTCCTGTCAGGAACAGCCAATGGGGGGGGGTGCTCGTCTGACCTCCAGGAGCCCCTCCTTTTTATTTATTATTTTTTAAGATTTTATTTATTATTTTTAGAGAGAGGGAAAGCGCTAGAGGCAGAGAGACATCCATGTGTGTTTGCCTTTCACCCGCCTCCAGCCGCAGACCCGGAGGGAGACGTGGCTTGCAACCTGGCCATGTGCTCCGACTGGGAATCGAACCAGCGAGTCCTGTGTTCGCAGGCCGGTGCCTTAACCACTGCGCCACCAGCCAGGGCAGCCCCCGCGCTTTTGAAACTGCAGCAACAAGCAGTCAGTCCCCGTCTGTTGCCTGTCGGGCGGGGCAGGAGACTCCGACCACCAGGGGGCGGTGCACAGCTGTGACCGAATCCTGCAGTCAGCGTTGTGGGTCGGCCTCTGTCGCCCTGTGTCTTTTTGGGCAAGAAACCTGAGGCGGGCTTGGGAAACGAGTAGAAATGGTCCCTGTCCTTCCAACCTTAATAGGGAGAATTAACTAGAATGAGAAAAAAACAAACAAACAAAAAAGCACACACTAATCTGACTAATCTGTCTATATATGCAAGTATAAATCTATCATTTACAGTGTGTAGCTTTAGATCTACAATTTCAGTTCGGTTAGTGTATGTACTTAGATTATATATTCAATACATAATATAATCAACATAACCAATACATTACCACATCATCACGAATGACGAGACTATGTTATTTTACATGATGTTACACATTAGTTCATGTATTCCTAAAATTAAATATATGTAGATTTCTAACACACATATATACCGTTGATATAATAAAATGCGTAATTGGTATATTTGATATAGGATCTATACTATAGATATATAGTATATAGATATAACTTACGTCACGTAAGTTCTTTTAAATGATGCGTTTTTAAATATTTATAATTATATGAATAATGAATTATTTATATAACGTCTAAATAATAGTATTTATAAAATTATCAATATTATTTTTGTATTATTTTATTATATAGTATAATTAATGTTTATATAATTGATCGGAAATAAGTTATATATTAAATTATATATATAACATATATATAATTATGTGGGGTCCTGGGTCCTGGACACCACAGGTGTTGAGGGAAGGGTATTCTGGAAGGTGAAGCTTCCTACTTCCTTCAGAAGTGAGAACTCAGGCTCCAACTGAGTCAGGGGCGCAGTTCCAAGGGAGAGAACACAGGACGCAGGGTCCCCTGTGTCCAGCGCGGGCCTTTGACACACGTCCTCCTGAGTCCTCTCTCCTGGGAGACATGCAAAATCAAAGGCTGAGTAACAATTGCAGGGAGTGACAGGGACAGAGGACTGCGGACCTGGAGCGTGCCTTGGGGCAGGAGCAGAGAGTGGGCTTCCAGGTTTCTCATATTCCACCTCTCCCAACGTCCTGTGTACAGGGGACATCAGCACTCCGGCTGGCTTAGTAAAATGGGAATAATGGTTCCCATGTGGCAGGACCACTCCGTACGTGAGAGGATATGGCAAGCACCCAACATAGGCATGGCATGCAGTAGGTGCTTGATAAATGCACGCTGCCAATACTTTGGTTCCATCTTCCCTGCTCCCCAGGTCTGAGGATAGAGCATATTTACATTCTTGTTGGGGTGGCTGTGGCCTTTCTCCTTTGTCTCTTCCTCCTGGTCCTGCTCCTAGTCCATCGCCAACATCAGAAAAAAAAAAGTAAGTCTCAGGGTCGGGGTGGGGTGATGTGGGAAGGCATTTGGGGTGCTGGGGAAACAGCCCCCGCCTAATTCACATGCTGACTGTCCTCAGGGTCCCCCGGTGGCAAGGGTGAGGAGGTGAGGCCCCAGGAGAGGTAAGAAACCCCTGCCTGGGAATGACTGTGGACCCCTCCCAGCTCTCTGCCTGCAGGTGCCTCCTGTGCTCACGAGGTTCTTTCTCCGCAGGTTCAGCCCGACGGTTAGCATCGCAGACAGCACAGCAGGTAAAGGGACAAGGGGCAGGGACCGCTTGGGAGAAGGGAAGTGGATGTTAGTACCATTCCAAAGCAATAGGGCCGGGAGGGTATTTGGAAACAGTATAGGAAGTTCTAGAGCGGGTGGAGCATGAAATCGGTGAGTTTTCGGGCACACTTGCCCCTGAAGGCCCACCCCAAAGAACTGACCACCGCTCTCTCCCCTCCAGACGTGGCCACGGTGGACGCACTGCCTGAGAGACACCCGGGCATGCACAGCCTGGTATGTCCTTGTATTAGCCACCAGCTTCTGGGTAACAGAGCACCCCAACCATAACAGCTTCACACAACTACCCCCATGTCTTGGGGGAGGACTGAGGAAGCTGATTGTCGGCTGGGTGGGACTGGCTCACTGACCCCTGTGAGGTGGCTGTCCCGATGGCGAGGGCTGGATTCCCCTGAAGCCCTGGCCGGGACTGCACGGCCCATTTGCGGGGCAGCACGGTATACAGTAGGCGCTCCACAAATGCATGCTGCCTCAGCCCTTCTGCACGTGGGCTTCTCCATGGCAGCCAGCCTCCCGCAGAGGGTGGACACCAGAAAAGGAAGGGCAGAAGCCACAATGTCTTTTGCAGCCTCTCTGCGGTGGTGACACCCTGCCAGGTTCTATCTGTCACACAGACCAACTCCGCTTCTATGCGGAAGGGTACTCCACCATGGAGATCTGGGAGGTGGGATCATGGGAGGCGCATGGAAGCTGGCTGCCCGGTCTTCCCTCCCCACAGCCCCCTCCCCCCAGCCTGGGCCACACTAACTTCCCCTGGGTCACTCCCTCAGAGCCCTGACTCAGAAGACCCCCAGGAGGTGACATACGCCCAGCTGGACCAGCGGGCCCTGACAATGAGGCCGGCTCAAGCCCAGTCCTCACAGCCCACGGATCCCAGAGCTGAGTCCAGCATGTACTCAGTCTTCGCCAGACGCTGACTTCAGGGCCACCTGGCCTCTGCACCTAGAGACACAAGAAGCCACTCTTGCAAATGCCAGTAGAGGCTTCCCTAGGGAACCAATCCTTTCTTGAAAGTCACCTAAGCATTTCTCCTGGAAGCAACACCTGGCGCCTGAGGACCTGGAGTCAACAAGTAGGAGGTTCTTTAACCAGGTGGCCCCTCCTACAACCAACCAGCTCTGTGGAGCAGAGACCCAGCTACAAGCACCTGGCTATTTCTAGATACCCAGCTACGGTTGTTCAACAGTTTCCAGAAACCCAGCTAATGTCGTCCAATGGTTTCCAGAGACCCAGCTACAGTTGTCCAGCGGTTTCCAGAGACCCAGCTACAATTGTCCAGGGATTTCCAGAGACCCAGCTAATCTTGTCCAATGGTTTCCAGAGACCCAGCTACAGCTGCAGAGTGGTTTCCAGAAACCCAACTAATCTTGTACAATGGTTTCCAGAGACCCAGCTAACATCGTCCAGTGGTTTCCAGAGACCCGGCTATTGTTATCCAATGGTTTCCAGAGACCCAGCTAAAGTTGTCCAGCAGTTTTCAGAGACCCAGCTAATACTTTCCAGCGGTTTCACCAGACCCATCTTACGAGGTCAAACCTGCTGCCCCATCGGGTTAAAAACAAGACTTTATTTTGAGAACCAATAGGAGATGCCAGCATCCCATGAAGATTAATTTTGCATTTTTAATAGAAAAAAGCAAGGAACTTACATGCCTGCTACAGGCCTGGTCTTTAAAAAAAATGTTATTCTATACTAAAAGGAATATTTTTAAAAGTTCAGCCAAAACTCAGCCAGCTCTTTGAAAAGAGCAATTGCTATTTTTGTTCTATGACACATTCGCATATTGATTCCTGGTTCAAACCCTCTGTAGTACCTTCGGTCTTTTCTCCATTTTGTTTTGCTTTTTAAAAACTAGGCATGGAAATATTCACTAACTTGCCCAAGGTCAACTAGCTCTAAGGGTCAGGGTGGGGGTGGGGCGGGGTGGCCACCATTCTGACCTCAGAACAAGCCAACATCTCACTGGTCAGGAGGTTTCTGTCCTGACTCAGAGAGGGTGGGTTCCCAGCCTTCCCTTCAATTTCAAATTATACCGATATTTATCTTCTTAAAATATTACTCATTTATTTTTAGAGAGAGGGAAAAGGAGGGAGAATGAGGAGAGAAATATCAATTGGTGTTTGCCTCCCTCACGCCCCCAAATGGGGACCTGGCCTGCAACCCAAGCATGTGCCCCAACTGGGAATCTCTGGGAATCGAACCAGCGACCCCATGGTTTGCAGGCCAGTGCTCAATCCACTGAGCCACACCAGCCAGGGCCAAATTGTACTGATACTGCATTTGCCATTTCTGTTCAAGGTTAATTCCCTCTGGGGATTTGCTTTCTAATGCTATAATTTTACCTTTGTTTCCTTGGGATTACATCAGGTATTGACTGTCTCTCTCTTTCTCTCTTTCCATCACCTTGTTACATTTCATCTGTTAGTGTATTAGTCTGCATTCTCCGGGTAAACAGAACCGATAGGTTCTGGTATATAGGTTGCCAGGTGTCCCGGAGCCCTGTCAGGTGGCTCCTAAAAGAACATCACAGGCAGATGGGTACATTTCTGCTGAATTCTGGCTTGTCTGACTGGGACCAGAGCGGGCCAGGTGGGCACAGGGCTCCTCAGCAGAAGAGAGAGTGCGGGCGCTGCATTCATAGAGACCAGATTCTTGACTATTCTGCACTCCGCCCAACTCAAGCATGGACAGCTGAGCAGGTCCACGGCTGCTCCTGTGAGTCCAGGTAGTAAGGCCCTCATGGAAAGGGACACCATTCAGGGGAAATTCAACAAAAACAGGAAAAAAAAAGGTCGTCGGTCCAGGAGCAGATAACACAATCCTCTTTGATTCTCCTTATCTCACCTCCATGTGACTCCATCCCAGAACCCTGTTGATTTCACCCCAAACGTCTTGGTTTCCTATGTGTCCACATCCCTGCAGACACCGCACCCCAGACTGAGCTCCACCAGCTCTCCCCTCCACAGCAGAAACTCGGAGGGTTTCTCCCTGCCACTGTTGTCCTGCGTTGTCCTGCAGGTGAATTTAGAAAAGAAAATGACGACTTGATTTTCCAGCTAAAATCCTCAACTCGTTACATTGAAGTCACATTAGATTCCTTATCGATATATTTCCTCTGGTTGTGTCTAATTCTAGCCACATCCTGCCCTGTTCTGTCTGACTCACTTATCACCAGATATGGTGATTTTCTTTCAGTTTCTATTTTTTTAAATTTAATTTCATTGTTGTTTTATTACATCCATCCCCTTTTTCTTTCCCTCTGTCCCCTTCCCCACCTACCCACTCCCCCCAAAAGTCAATCCCACTTTTTGTCCATGTCCATGGTTCTGCCATACTAGTTCCTTGACTGGACTGCTTCCCTTCTTTGCCTCCTCCTCTTCCCTCCCTCCTCCCCCCTCCCCTCTGCCCACTGAAGATCTGTTCATTGTATTCACGTATCTGGTTCTGTTTTGCTTATTTGTTTCCTTTGCTCATTATTGTCCTGAAATGGGTGAGATCATATGGTATTTGTCTTTCACTGACTGGCTTATTTCACTAAGCATAATACTTTCTAGTTCTATCCATGTTATTGCAAAGGTCACGAGTTCCTTCTTTCTTTCTGCTGTGTAGTATTCCATTGTGTAAATATACCAAAGTTTATCGATCCAATCATTCACTGATGGGCACTTAGGCTGTTTCCAGCCCTTGGCTATTGTGAATAGAACTGCTATGAACATAGGGGTACTTAGGTTCTCATGAATTGGTGTCTCAGGGTTCTTCAGGTATAGTCCTAGTAGTGGAGTTGCTGGCTCAAAAGGCAGTTCCATTTTTAGTTTTTTAAGGAAACTCCACAGTGTTTTCCGTGGAGGCTGCACCAGCCTGCATTCCCACCAACAGTGCGCCAGGGTTCCTCTTAATGACAAAAGATGTATTGAAAATATTCACAAAAGTACAACCATGGAAAAAGAAAACAAACAAGGTACTTGACAATTTTTCCCTAGCTGGATACAGTTCAACTGAACGGCTCCAGGGGGTTTGGAATTTTATCTCTAAGTCACCCCTTTTAGGTGCTGCCTTGTGCAAATCACGCATTCTTTGAGGAGGTCTCATTTTGCCTGTAGGAAGATGCAGAATGTGCTCTTTCATTAGAAGCAACTCCAATGTTGTCATCTGTGTCCAAGGATAAAAATGCGGGGACTCAAGAAAAAGGGCCCCAAGACCCATAAGAGGGGATGTGAGGTGAGGAGGAAGCATTACCCAGTGTGAGCTACTCCCTCAGATCAGCTTATCCCACAGCCCATGTCGGGAGCTGGTTGGGTGTCCTGAGAATATTAGAGGGGGTGCTGGTGGGTATCTTGGGGTGCAGCTCTCATCTTCCCAAGGAAAGAAGAAGGGAGGTCTCTTGCTATGAGGAGGCAGTAGGAATGTTTAGTTAATTCGCAGAGCTTGATGAGAATGGGAGGGAAGTGTGTGACCCTTTTCTCTGTAACAAGTAACTGTCGGGAAACATCCATCACATGGAAACCACCTGGCCTCTTGACAAGGTGTGTCCTTTCTGCCTTAAAATAAAAAGCTCTACAGGGTACTGCTATCTTGACATCCGTTTGGACAAGGGAAACAATCCAACATCCCACCCTTCACTCCCAAGCAGACATGAGAGGATTTCCAACAACTCTTGTTTTCAAAGTGGCTGTGGGACATTTTAGGAGGTGAGGTGGACACATCTCAGACAAGCACACAGCATCCCTCACTTGCACTGGGTCAATGAGTGAGGAGGAGAGGCCTCAGGGCAGGTGTGTTTCCCTCCAGCCACACAGAACGCGGCCCAGATAGTCCCTAGATTCAGGACACCACGTGGAGTGTGATTTCAAAGCCCCTTCACAGTTTACGGTCCTATAAAGGGAGCATCGGCTGGAATATTATGGGAAGAACCCAGAGCTCCTTAGGAAACACAAGACCACACATCTGCAGGAGAGTTTGACACTCATCTCACAGCAGCACCAACTCTAAGTCGTGCTTTATTCTTTCAAGGATTCTCCTGGAACCCTGGCTGGTGTGGCTCAGTGGATTGAGCACCAGCCTGCAGATCGAAGGGTTGCAGGTTAGGGGGTGCACAAGAGCCAACCACACGTTGATGTTTCTCTCCCTCTCTTTCTCCCTTCCTACCCCATTCTCAAAAATAAATAAATGGGTAAAACATTTTTTTAAAAAAGAAAATAATCCTCCTGGAACTCAGCCTCCAAACTCCTCACAGATGACAGACATGGGAAAGAAACGGAAGCAGAATTTCACCATAGAGCTTCCAGCCTAGATGGAGATGTAGGTAGATATGCTGCACCTCCCTCCATAAGAAGGACTAAATCTACCTTGAAATAAGTGACAAGAGGGAAATAAGAGGGGGGGTGGGGAAATAAAGCCACATGGCTTCTGACTGTGAAAACTAGTAGGACGCAGGGCAGAAGAAGAAACTCCCAGTCTCTTAGCAAAATCTATTTGTTTAGTGGCCCCCAAGGTCCTAGAACATCCGAACACCACCCACTCTGGGAACCACAGTCAGGCAGCTAGAGAGGCACCAATCCCTCATGGGAAACAGGAAAGGTGCCTGGATAAAAGGTGAGTGCTGAGCAAGTGACATTGTTCCTTCTTAGACCCCTCTCCCACATACAGTGCCAGAAGGTGGTGAAACAGTGACCTGGCACTGATGAATAAGACTCCACCCCTTACAACTAACACGTTCAACAGCTCTACCTAAGACACAAAGGCAAACACAGGAGGCTTTCAAGGTGAGGAGACAGAGAAGTATGGCCCAAAAGAGAAAACAGATCAAGGTCCCAGTGGGAAAAACGATGAGGAGAAAGCCAACCTAACATGCAAAGTTCAAAATCCTGGTGATAAAGATGCTCACAACTTGACAGATATGTTTGAGTACAGCAAAGGCAGAAGGGAAGAAGTGAAGGCTATGTATGCTAAGTGAAATGAAGGAAAATTCACATGAAATCAATGGTGAAGGGAAGGAAACTCCTATCAAATCAATGATTTGGAGCGTAAGGAAGAAATAAATAGTCAACCAGTACAGAATGAGGAAACAAGAAATGAAAACAAAAAACAAAAAAACAGGAGAGGCTTAGGAACCTCTGGGACAACTCTAAACATGCTAATATTTGAATCACAGGGGTGCCAGAAGGGGAAGAAATAGAGCAAGAAATTGAATACTTCTGTGAAAAATTAATGAAGAAAAACTTCCCAAATTTGGTGAAGGAAATAGACATATAAGTCCAGGAAGCACAGAGAGTCCCAAACAAGCTAGACCCAAAGAGGACCGCACCAAGACACACCATCATTAACATGCCAAAGATTAAAGACAAAGAGAGAATCTCAAAAGCAGAGAGAGAAAATAAGAGATTTACCTACAAAAGGGTTCCTATAAGACTACTAGCTGAATTCAAAAAACATACTTTGCAGGCAAGAAGGGACTGGCAAGAAGTAATCAAAGTGATGAAAAACAAGGGTATACAACCAAGGTTTGTCTACCCAGCAAAGCTAACATTTAGACTGGAAAGGCAGATAAAGTGCTTCCCAGATAAGATAAAGCTAAAGAGTTTATCATAACCAAGCCATTATGATATGAAATGTTAAATGGCTTGTTTAAGAAAAAGAGGCTCAAAAATTACGAACATTAAAACAACAAAGTCACAACTATCAACAACAGAACCTAAAAACCAACTAAATAAATAAATAAAAACAAAAACGAACTAAGCAAACAACCAGGGTAGAATCAGAATCATCGATGTGGGGATCATTGCAGGTGTTATCAGCTGGGAGGGGAAAGGGGGAGAAATGGGGAAATGATGCAGGGATTGGGGTACATATTTGTTGGGTACAAGATAAACAGGGGAACTTAAGAATTATATGGGAAAGGGTGAAATCAGGGAGGTTATATGCATGACCATGAACATGTACTAAGGAGGGTTGGGATTGCAGAAGAGAAGGGCGTCCTGGGTGGAGGGGAGCAAAGGGGAAGGAAATTGGGACAATTGTAACAGCATGATCAATAACAATACTTATACTGTTGGGTTGGCCCTGAAGGGAGGAGGCAGATCCTAGCCGCTGTTGTGGGGAGGGCACTGGGGCCAGTGACCTTCCGGAAGCAGGAGCGAGCTAGGGGGCCCAGGACCCTAAGTGCTACCATCACCACCCCCATGAACAACTCGGGTGCAGATGAGATCAGGAAACTCCTGGCTTTGAGGGCTGGGACTCATTGGTCCGGAAACTCTGGAGCTTAAAGAAGCAATCTACTGAGGGTGTTTTGATTTTGTTTATTTCTTGCCTTTGTTGATTGAGCTGAATGGTGCTGTCTGCAAATATGCCATAGGTGCCCCACCACCTGGTTCAGTGGGCAACCACCCCAAGTCCAACTACATCAAGGACCAGGAGGCCTTGTCAGCCTACTTCCTGCACTTGTGTTTTAAGGGCATTCCCACTATCCAGTTTGACCCTGGTTTGGATAAAGAGTAGTGTGTTTGGAAAATAAATAAATAAATAAATAAAAATTTAAAAAATAAAAATACGTAGATTTTTTTCTTTAAAAAAGCTTTCACAATAAATAACTATGGTTTCATCGAAAGCAAAGGAAGCAGCTTATGGTGGGCCTCTGGCTAAAGGGAAGAAAAGCAGACACTGCCCATCACCCCAACTTCCCCAAATGTGTCCCAGGGCTTCCCCAAAACTATGGGCTTTTAGATCGTTCTAAATGAAACAAAAAATATTTTCATACAAAAACTATCCAGGAGCTAAATGAGTGACAAACATAAGTGCTTGTTTAATGATTTCATTTTGCTTTTCATGCTCAGTCAAGACAGAAATCATAGGTTTAAATGGGGTGCGGTTCCCAATGTGGCAAAATGAGCTATTGGGAAGGCTGAGTGACCAGCAGGCAGCAGTCTGAGTGCCACCAGCACTGACCACTGACAGTGTCCGAGATCTGGGGCTGCAAGCACCGCGCTGACACTTGTGGGCACAGTCAAGGGTCTCTACTGCTGCCTGCTGCTGTGCCCTGGGTCATGGTGCTGCCGTGGTTGGTGTGGGAGACCCCCAATGCGCAATAGACCCCGGGGCCACCGATGAAATAAAACGTCCCCAAGCAGCTTGTGCTGGGGAAAGAAGGTCAGCATGTGTCTGGGCGACAAATGCGCCCGTTTTTCCTTCTCTCAGATCTTTTTATAAACACAGTAAACCTGAAGGCATGTAGCTAAACAATGCTAACTACAGGAAAACAGAAAAAAAATGAGTGAGGGGACACGGAGATCTCGCTCAGGTCAGGATGTGCCTTCAAACGTAAAAAAACTTCTGCTGTTGATGCAACAAAGGATGAGGTGAGGTGGGAAAACAGGCCGGGCTTCACGGTGGCTGAAATTTTTTCTCGTGGCCCAGTTCCCACCAGGGTCCACCGACTATAACATCAAAGTATGTATGTGCCCAGCCTTCCTGGGTTTCCAGTCAGGACTTAGACGGTTCGTTTCCTTAGCCTGGCCTCTGCAGGACTCCAGACTTCGATGTTTCCCCCGGTGGACAGGTTGGCTCAACTCTGGTCAGCGTGCCACTTCCTGCACCAGGTGCGACACCAGTCTCAGTTTCTCAAATACACGGTACTCACCCCAGGCTCAGAACGGTAAGGCAAGTGCTCCTCCCCTTTGCCTTTGCATAAGTACATTGATATAACAACCCCCAGATGGGCCCCAACCAACACTTCCTGTCCTCTGTGTCTCCTAGCTTCGGGCTCTGTTCTTCACACTCGGACTCTGGGACAGTGAGAGCTACAGGGCTGGCCATGGGTCCCCATCTCACCACCTCCCTGAGCCTTGGTGAGTCCTGGAGTGGAGGGACAGCCTCCCTAGACGGAGTGTGAATGATGGGGGCGGTTTGGAAAGTGTCGGCCTCCCGGCTGAGTCCTGACTCCAGTCAAGGTGACTTACAGTCCCTCCTGGGGGTCTGACTCTCACCTCAGGCCTAGAACCAAGTCTGACTTGGAAGGTCGAGTCCTAGAAGTGGATACCTGGGTACGGGGGGGACAGGTTCAGAGTGAGCACCTGTTTGGGAAAGGAGATTGTCGTCTATTGAATTCGGAGCAAGAGGTAATGCTGAGGAGGGTGTTGGAAACTCTCAGGGGGGTGGGACCCCCTGCCTCCATCCAGGCCCCTGGCTAAGGCTGTGAGGAGCCGGGCGCTGGGCATTTTTCTCACGACAGTTTCCCTTCCAGTGCTCTGCCTGGCCCAGCCCATCTGCATGCAGAACAGTAAGTATACGTTTCCACATTAATTTTTTAACTTTTATTGTTCTAGCACCGTTGTCACAATTTTCATTCAATGCTCTATTTTCAGAAATACAGATAATGATTTCCTTAGTGTCCCCTGGTGGCCTTATCTTTGGCTGGAATGAGCCCCAGGCCCCTCTCCTTGGCTGGATCTGTCTGTTCTCACGCTGTCTGCAGACCCGACCTTGCTTTCATTTCCACTAACACCATTGCTCAGCTCCACCCCGGCCTCCACCCCAGCTTGATATCTTCTCTCGCTGGGCTTGGCTGGTTCACACACTCAGACTTTGTGTCCGCTCAGCACTTCCCCACTCTGACTTCCCCACTCTGAGGTCAGCTGTCCCTCATTGGCTGAGACCCACACACTCACCCTCAGCTCCCACAATCCCGTCTCAGCCTCTGTGCTCCCTCAGCCCCTTCACGCAAGGACGCAGGGTCCTTGTATGTGTGTCTCATGGTTGTGGGGCCAGTGGCACTTGCAACATACCTGGGAACCGACGAGAGGAACTAAGATGTGGTTGGAACAATGAGAGTGAGGAAGCCAGCGCGGGGTGATGTTGGGGGAAAGACTTGGATGGCGCCATAGGTGCCCAACTCTGCAAGTTTCCTGAAAACATGGGAGGGAGCACTGAAAACGGGGGAGAGTCACGTGTGGCCACTTCCTCCCCATGGACCCTGAGCTCGGCTCTGCTTCCTCCCAGGGGGCCTGCCCAAACCCTCCATCAGGGCTGAGCCCGGCCCTGTGCTCCACCGGGGACAGCCTGTGACCATCGTGTGCCGGGGCCCAGCTGGGAATTACGTATTTCGCCTGGAGGACAAGAATGGAAAACCTGCCTTCAAGGATCAGAAAATCATGCCTCAACCTGGCTCACAGTGGACAGAGGCCAGATTCCTCATCCCTGCATTGAGCGAGGTCACAGCTGGGAATTATTGCTGCCTCTATAGTGAAGGGCCTACCTGGTCTGTACACAGTGACCCACTGGAGCTGAAGGTGGCAGATGAGGACGTGTCCACTCCACCCTCAGGTTAGCCCCAGGTCCCTGCACCCTATCGCCAGCTGCGTCCCCCGACCCAGGCTCCCTGCTTTCCTGCGGCCCCCAGACCTGTGGCTCCCCTGCCTCTCTGCACACACATGCCTTGGTGTCCACATCAGGTTTGGGGGGCGGACCCTGGAGCCCTGGTCCAATCTGAGCACCACGATGGCCGGTCACGTGATCCATCGGGTCCCTGAGCAGACTTGGATGGTGCTTCAGGGGTCCCTTTGGTATGAGGATGTCCATCGCCTGTGGGGTCAGCTCCTGAGATGTCCTGAAGTCACCATTTAAGTGAGGGTGGCCAGGAAGGAGGAATTCTTCCTTCAAAGCCTAGTATTTTCTCTCCCTGTGCTCTTTTTATGCTGCGGTGATGCAGCCTCCCATGGCTCAGTGCACATATCCAATTTATCCTGACCCTGTGACCCCTCAAGCCCTGGGAGACTGTGGGAGATGCAGTGGCTCTGACAGGTGGGGTCAGCCTTTGGGACCCCCTCACTCTAGGGAGGCGGCCAAGGGAGGCGGCTCCCACCCACCCTGCTTGTCCCTGGACCAGGGACCAGCTGCTATGTGCAAAGGTAGTGAGGATGGTAGGACAGACATTCTGAGGGGTAACCAGCCTCTCAGACAAGTAGAAGCAGAGAATTCCATCCTAGTGTTGTCACACCTCCCTGTCCCCTTTCCCAGGAATCTAGGGTGTATCACCTGTGCTGAGAGGTGCTGGGAAAGAGGTCAGATGTGGACAAGGGGGAGCTGAAGGGCCAGGCAAAAAGGGACAGACTGAGGAGGAACCTGGGCCCAGTGCTTCCCTGCCCCTCACAGAAGCTCCTGGAGGCCTCAGCTCCCCACCCAGAGTCCCCTCCTGGGCCTGGGAGCGAGACCCCAGCCTGGGGCACCCCCTCCTGTGGGCCCTGCTGAGGAGTGGGCAGCCCAGTGACAGTGGGGCGGAGCTCTGCTTCTCTCCTGGTGGGTGGACCCTCAGTGGGCAGCAGTGAAGTCTTTCATCCTCAACTGCCAGAGGTCCGTTCACCTGGGGCTTGAGAACCAGGAGGGGACACTGGCCCCAGATCCCTGAGCAAGTGTGCGCTTTGCTGCTGTGCCCTGAACTGGGGTCCTCTCCCTGGGGATGTGCACCCAGGGTTTCCAGGTGGGGAGCACAGCGGGGTGCTCCTGTGAAGGGAGGGTCTCTGCCAACCCTTTCTCTTTCCCAGGAACCCCCCCTGAAGTCACCCTTCCCACAGAATCAGGCTCCCAGACAGGTAAGTCACCTGGGAGAGGGCCCAGGGGCAGTGGTGGGAGGGACAGGTCCTCCCCAGTCAAGAAGCTGGGTTATGTCCTGGGCGTGGCTGGGCCTTGTCCACCTGTCAGTGACCCATGTCCTCTGCTTCCAGCCCCCGCCTCCTGGAATTACACGCTAGGGAACTGTGTGCGTCTCAGCCTGGCTGGCGTGGTCTTGCTGATCCTGATGGCGATCCTGGCAGAGGCTGGATGCAGCCAGTGCAGGTCCCCACACGGACCACAGGGGTGAAGACCAGGAGCTCCTGCGGGAGAGATTACACCCCAGGCCCCCAGCAGGGACCTGCCAGGGCTGAGGCTCATGCCAGAGCCCAGGAGACCCATTGCTACCCTCACTGTGTCCTCCATGGGAGGCTGCTCTTCGGACTGTAGTCCATCCTCACCCTTGAACCCAGCACGCTCTGCTGTGATGTCCTGGCCTCTCCTGCAAGGTCTGCCTCAGGCCTCTAAGCTCCAGGTCCGACCCACCTCACGATCATGGCTCCACCCCTCTCCTTCCTGGGTCTCCTTCTGTCCAGGCTCTAAGACAGGCCCCAGGTTTCCATCCTCTGTCTCCCTCCCCCTCCTCCTGGAGCCCCACAGTCTCACCTGCATTCTGGGCACCGGGAATGTGCTGCTTGAGACTTTGGTCCCACCCACAACCGGTCGCCTGTGGAACTGCACTCACTTCTGATCCTGGAATGGTCTGTGTCTCCTGACTCTGTCCCCTTGGGTCCCAGCTGACTTGGATCTAACGTCCAGGGAAGAGACACCAACCAAAACCGCAGCGAGGTACCGTGCACATTCCTCAGGATGAGTACCGCTGAAATTATTTTTAAATGATGGGCACCAGGTTTATCGTGGGGACCATGTCATAAGGTACATAAATGTCGAACCCGGGTGTTGTACACTTGAAATAGTATATTGTATGTCGACTGTAGTAGAGAATCAAAAACAATCATCTAACCCTGGCTGGTGGCTCAGTGGATAAGGCGCCGGCCTGTGAATCCAAAGGTCGCTGGTTCGATTCCCAGCCAGGGCACATCACCAGGTTGCAAGTCAGGTCTCCAGCCAGGTCTGTAGCTGGAGGCAGATGAAAGGCAACCATATATGGATGTCTCTCTCCCTTCCCCTCTCCCTAAAAATAATAAATAAAATCTTTTATAAATAAGTAAATAAAAGAGAAGGAAGGTAGCAAGCATTGCCAGGCTGTGGTGGAAGGGGAGCTCTTCCACCCTGTGGTGGGGTGCACAGCAGATTTGCACGGCTGTTCCCTGGAACTTAAACAAGGATTTTTGTCAATCCAGCTGCCCATCCGGGTCCGGGGTGCAGGGATGCGAAAGAGGAACTTCCATGTCTGGGCACACGTGCGTCCCCACAACAACCAGGCTTCCAGAGGTCAAGGACATCACAGGACCCTCAGCTGCTGGGGAGGAAGTTGACACGAGGTCCAAGGGACGCCCCTCAGAAGAACCCACCCCAGACCTGGCTTTGGGGACCAGGGAGGAAGGGGCCTCTGGTTACAGAAAGCGGGGTCTTCAGATGCTGGAAGAAGTGGGGGGCTCCTCCCCACAGCCTTCAGGGGGGACTGCCCTAAGCTTCTAGAAATCGGGGACTGGGACCACCCAACTGCTCTGAGAAGAAGGGCTGCCAAAAACATGATGGGAACAAAGAAACAGGTTACATGGTCTTCTCTGGGTCATACAGGCAGCAGACACGAGAGGTGAATATTTACATAAGGGTCATCTTTTTCTTACGCAATAACCCTGGTTGCTGTGGCTCAAGGGACTGAGCACCGGCCTCAGTCTGTGAACCAGAGGGTCGCCGGTTCGATTCCCAGACAGGGCACAGCCTGGGTTGCAGGCCTGGTCCCCGGTTGGGGGTGCAGAGGAAGCAACCCCCCATTGACGTTTCTCTCCCTCTCTTTCTCCTTCCACGCCCCTCTGTCTAAAAATACGTAAGATATTTAAAAAACAATAATTCTAAGGCCCTGGTGGGTTCCTCAGTTAGTGAGCGCGTCATCCCAATACACCAAGGTTGCGGGTTTGATCCCTGGCCAGGGCACATACAAGAAACAGCCAATGAAGGCATCAATAAGTGGAACGCCCTCCACCCCTAAAATCAATCATTCAATTTTAAAAAATTTAATAAACTCCTAAAGCAAATATCATCTCCTAAAGCTTACATGCAGGACCGTGGCATAAGGAGGGGACATGATGCAGGACACAAGGGCTACTGAGGAGCAGGAATGACTCAGTGGCTTGTGCCCAGGGAGGCAGGGTGGTGGGGTATAATGTTGCTAAGAAAAAAGGAGAAGTCCAGGGAGGGCTGGGTAGAAAGAGCCACACTCTGGGCCAGGGGAAGAGGCTGGTTTCCTTCCCTCCCTTCCCTGCACTTGGCCTTTGTCGCCATTGTCACAGTGGCACTCGACCTGCCTGCACAGTGAGAAGGAGAACGTGCATCTGTGGGCTGAGCTCAGCAGGCACAGGGGCCACGTCTTCCTGAAGCCCCTGCAGGGCCAGGGGACCACTGTCCATAGGGAGGACACGCAGGCAGGTGCTGCTGGACGGGCTGAGGGGGAGGGTGTCCTGTGGGAGGGGGCGGCTCTGACTGGAAGGACGTGCCTGTGTCACCTCACCTGCAAGCGGCCAGTTTGCACTTCCAACCTGGAAACAGAAACCAGGCTTCTGAGAAGAGCTTGTTCCCCTTTCTGTGGGGCTGCTGACATGCCACCCGCATGACACTAGTCACATCCTGTGTGCCTGTCCTTGGGGCACTGTGATCCCCTTCATCAGGACCAGAGAGAAGAGACACCATGGCCTCCACCCTCTCGGCCCTGCTCTGCCTGGGTGAGATGTGAGGAGGGAGGGGAGCCCTGCTCTGCCAGCACCCAGAACTCAGGGGGCTCACAGGGGGGACATGGTTCTGCTCAGGACTCAGGGCAAGGGTCTCACAAGGTCTCTCTTCCAGGGCTGAGCGTGGGCCTGAGGACCCCAGTGCAGGCAGGTGAGTCTCCCCAGGTGCCCCAGGTCCCTGTCTTCACTGGGGGACAAGGGTGACCCCCTCGTTGGGGATGGAGAACAGCAGTTCTGGGCTGACAGATAAAGGATATCTGAGGTGTTTTGGACTGACAGCTGGGATAGGGGTTGAATGACTTCTGATCCGGCCCCTGATTCCTCCCAGGGACCCTCCCCAAACCCACCATCTGGGCTGAACCAGGGCCTGTGACCTCCTGGGGGAGCAACCTGACCATCTGGTGTCTGGGGACCCTAAAGGCTGAGGAGTTCCGTCTGGAGAAAGTGGGAAGCAGCAGCCCCTGGTACAAACAGAAGCCACTAGACCCTGGGAACAAAGCCAAGTTCTCCATCACACAAATGACAGAGCCCACTGCAGGGGAATATCAATGTTACTACCGCACTCCTGCTGGCTGGTCAGAGCGAAGTGACCCCCTCAAGCTGGTGGTGACAATTGGTAAGAGGACACTCACAGCTCCCAGCCTCAGGCTCTGCCTTCAGGAAGGGGGTGCTGTCAGGGTGTCTCCCCCTCAGCCCAGCCCTGGGGGATGTGAGAGAGGTGTGAGCCCCCATTTAACTCTCTGCCTCCTTCTGTCCCAGGATCCTACAGCGAACCCAGCCTCTCAGCCCTGCCCAGCCCTGTGGTGACCGCAGGAGGGAACGTGACTCTCAAATGTCAGTCAGACAAGGGATTTGGCAGGTTCATTCTGACTAAGGAAGGAGAAGACAGGCTCTCCTGGACACAGGACTCACAGAGAGATGCCAGTGGGTACTTCCAGGCCCTGTTCCCTGTGGGGCCCGTGACCTCCAGCCACAGGTGGATGTTCAGATGTTATGGTTATTACAGGAACAGCCCCCAAGTGTGGTCACAGCCCAGCGATGCCCTGGAGCTCCAGGTCTCAGGTAGGGACCCCCAGGCCTGACCTCTCCGTGTCCCTCTATCTCCCAGGATAGCCCCAATTTAAGACAAGAGGGAGGGGCTCAGGGAATGGTCACCCAGCCTTCCATCCACCCCCACCCCCTCGTGCCCACGACCAGATTTTCCTGGCGCATGGAGGAAGGGCCTTGCCAGGGGCCCAAGGCAGACACAGGAGATGAGGGTGAGCAACTAAAGTATTTCCTGGAGGGGGGGTGCTCTACACATCACCCTTGTCTTGTCTTCTTCCCAGAACCCACTGGGGTCTCCAGTACTGCACCCCCAGGACACATCTCAACATCTGGTGAGTCACTGGGTCTTCTTTGCTCAGAGGGGGGCACAGACCACCCCAGGGTGGTTCTGAGTCATTCAGGGGATCTAACGCCCCCTCAGAAACTCAGGGATGGTCTTCTCTCCTGGGGAGGCTGGGAGGTGGGCAGAGGTGTAGGAGTGAGGCAGGGTTAGACCACAGTGCCCAGGGGCTCTGAGGCTAAATGATGAGGGGAGGGGTGGTCACAGCAGAGGGAAATGCAGGGGCCCAGCCTGGGGCCAGGGCAGTCAAGGTGAAGTAGGGAGATGGTGATGCTCATCCTTGACTTAAGGTGTCTGGGGAAGGATACACTTGGGTGCGGTCTCAGCGCTCCCCGAGATGATGAGTTTGGACATGTCCCTTGGCATCTAAGCCTCCATTTCTCCCTGTGCAATAGCAGAGAACCCTGGCTCAGACCTCAGAAAACCCCTCGCCTCCTACCCTGCAGACCCCACCCTGGTTCAAAAGAAGCGAAGGGTGGGCAGTGTTAGGCTTTCAGGGCATTAGGGACACACAGGGCCATGACCAGGGTGGCGTCCTGAGGGCTTTCTTATCAGCCTGTGGTTGTTTAGCCTGTTCTTACTGAAGGAAAAACATCAACAGCAAACAAAAACCAACAAGGGCTTGGAAACCAGGTATGTAAATCCCAGCTTTGCTGCTTCCCAGCTGCGGGGGGCCTGGAATGAGCCACATTCCCTCCCTGAGTCCCAGTTTCGTCATCTGTGAAACGTGACTCTTGTCACCTCCCTCACAGGTTCACTTAGAGAGGTTGGGTGGATGCGCAGGAAATGACAGCCCCACCCTCACATCCTGTCCCAGCGGCACCCTCAGAAAAATTCAGGGAGGCCTTATATGAAAGCGTGGGGTTTGCAGAACAGAGGACCAATGTCACCTGGATGTGGGGATCGGGGATGTCACAGAGTTCAGTCCACATAGACCCTGCCTCTGAGCAGTTCCACTTATGTCCCCACAGCCTTCCAGGGATTGGGAAGCGGGAGTTACAAGGGGAAGATGTGTTCAGCTCCAAGTAAAGGGGAGCACTGGGACACAAGGGGACCAGGGGACAGGCCATTCTGATCAGGGGAGCAGCCTCCAGAGCCCAAAGCCGGTGTCCGTCTGGTGGGGGAACAGGAGTGGAGTGGAGCCCGAGAATCCGCACTCCCGCCTTCAAATTCCCGTTCTGCCATGTCTTGGCTAGGTGACCTAGAGCATCTGATTGTTGCTCTGGGCCTTGGATTTCTTGTTTGTGGAATGAGCAGTAAGGGGACTGCATCCACATATGGCTTGATTGTTATGAGGGTTAGAGGTGATTGGTTCACAGGGCCCCAAATACGCCTGGCACACAGTAGGTGCTCATCACAGTGGCATCGTTGGTTCATGTATGACATCATTATGTCCAAGGTCTTCAAAACTACCAGAAGACTTTGATTGGGGTCTCTGTGGCCTGCGTCCTGCTGCTTGCCTTTCTGCTCTTCCTCCTCTTCTTCCTCAAGCACCAGAAAAAATGCAGAAAGTCAGGTGAGTAGACAATGGGGAGACCTGGTCCCCCTGGTTGGCCCGAGGGGTGCGACCTTCCTCTAACGATCTATGAAGTGGCTTCAGCTAAAATATGGCACCAAAAAGTTATCCTAATTAAACAACCAAAAATTTTCTAGAAAGCTCTTTCTATCCCAGCTTCTATTGATAATCTTCTTGGGTCAGAGATCTGAGATTGCCATGGAAGTACGGTCGTGATGAGAGGGGTCCTGTGTGGAGATAGGGGTGAACCCAGAGCTGTGCTGGTGAGGGAGTGGGGAGACACACGGAGGTGTCATCATCATCCTGCAGTGGGGCACGGGCATGGTGGTGAGGATGGGGGTGGGGAAAAAGTGGTTGGGAGTTCCATTGCTTTCAGGAAATACGTAACTGCATGAGGTTAAATAACCATGAAGAATTTCTTAAATGTGCCAAGGAAGTTGACTAGAACAAATTGAGGTGTTCCACTGGAATTGAAAATGTCAGTATTGTTGCCCTAACTGGTGTAGCTCAATTGTTTGGAACATTATCCCATAGACTGAAAGATCGTGGGTTTGATTCCCTGTCAGGGCACATACCCAGGTTGCAGGTTCAATCCCCTGTCAGGGAGCATACAAGAGGGCAGCTAACCTCTCTCTGTCTCAATTTTGAAAAAGAAGAAATGTAAAATGTCAGCATTGTCACCAAGTGATGAAAGTCAATACTTGTGAGACAGGTGCTGGTAGAAAGGAAAAAAGTTTATTCAGGTGCTGGTGATCTGAGGAGATGGTAGTCTGATGTCCTAAAATTATACCTTAACATCTGTGGTCAAGTCGGTGGCTTTTCTAGTCAGAGGGAGGGGCAGTGGGGTTGGGGAAGGCAGTGTGGTTGTTGGTTCTGACAAAAATCTTGGTGTCAACATGTTGAATCTTTCAGGACCAGTTGAATTCCTGTGGTTGATCAGCTCCTTTGTGGGCAGAAACTGGGACTGCTGGTCCCTGCAATGTAGTAAAATAGAGTCTGAAATAGAAGTTGTAAGCCAAAAAAAAAAAATTGTTCCAACAGACTTGTTAGTTTATCGGTCAGTTACATTCAACTCTGGTTAGTACAATATTGCATAAAAGTCATGTGTTTTGCATTCTTTGTGAAGTATGACCTCATTAAAAATAAATATAGAGCCTGACTGGTCTGGTTCAGTGGGTTGGGCATCATCCCATAAACCAAAGGGTCACTATTTCTATTCCTGGTCAGGGCACATATTTTAGAGTCTAGGTCCCCAACTGGGGCCATGTGAGAGGCAACTGACTATTGTTTCTTTCCTTCTCTATGATATTACTATAAACATGGTAATTTATATTTACTATATCTGTCCCAAAAATATAATTAAGACAGTTAACACTTTTGTGGCCAATACTTTCAAGACAGACTACCTATCATTCAGATCTTGGCTTCTAAATACCATCCTCTATGGGCATAAAGGGACTAAATAAAAACAGATGTAGACTTTTGAAAATGTTCTTTTGGGTTCATGAAAACTTCCTTAAGTCAACCATGTGACTTTTGAGCGCTACCATTTACTTTTGTTTCTGTTGAATTCCCAGTGGACCGGGGTGGAGATCACAGCCACTGAGATCTTAATGCAGCCCCAGGACCATCCCCTGGGCTTGGTTCTGTGGTAGTTTGTTTATTTATTTATTTATGAAGTTTTTATTTGTTGTTTTTAGAGAGGGGGGAAAGGAGGGAGGAAGAAAGGGAGAGAAATATCCATGTGTGCCTCCAGCTGGGGACCTGGCTGGAGACCTGGTTTGCAACCTGGGTATGTGCCCTGACTGGGAATCGAACCAGCGACCCTTGGGTTCGCAGGCCAGTGCTCAATCCACTGAGCCACAACAGCCAGGGCTTCTGCAGTCATTTAGAAACTAATTTCCAACTCTGTGCAGGTGCCTCAGACCCTGAAGTTAAGACCAGGGCACTACAGGAAAGGTAATTTCTTTCCCCAAACTTCCCTAGACCTGTCACCTCCCCACAGGTGAGCCGCAGCCTAATGTGTCTGCTTTCCTTGCTCCAGCTCCAGCTTCATGACTCATGTTCAGGTGGAGGACCAGTGCAGTTGGAGAGGAGGTGAGGTCTTGGTGGGACACAGGGGCAGAAGGAGTCGTTGGGAAAGGTTCTGGACTTACAGATGAGCAAGCATGAGAATCCCAAATCTGTGTGGTCCCAGGCACATCCCAGTTCCTCAATGACCCTGTCTCCCCACCTAAGATGAGAAGGGGTACATGGGATCACGGGATTTCAGGGATTTTTCCCATTCTTCTCTAGGTACTTCCATAAGAGATTCCCAACCTGAGAAGGACCAAGGGATGGACAATCAGGTAAGACCCCTGCCCTGCCCAGGGCACCCAGACTTGTTCATTAAGATCAGTTCATAGGATGCGTCTCCCTCCTCCTGTCACTCTGTTCCCAGCATCCTAGGACCGCACCTGTCCTCCCAAAAGAGACAGGTGCAGCCTGCCGGAAGACCACTTCTCTGTGGGTTTTTTTTTTTTTTTGATAGGCCATGGGTCCCTTCTTCTTGGTTCCCCAACTTGGGTCTCTTTGATTCTTGGTTATTCACATCTCACAATGGTAGTGCTTCCATGGGTAGTTGTACAGTTTGTGCACAATAAGGCTGGTAGGGTTTGAGATGCCTTCTGTTTTCTTTTCTTTTTTTAACTCTCACCTGGGGGCATCTTTTCATTGCTTTCAGAGAGAGAGGAAGGGGAAGGGGAAGAGAGAGAGAGAGAGAGAGAGAGAGAGAGAGAGAGAGAGAGAGAGAGAGAGAGAGAGAGAGAGAGAGAGAGAGAGAGAGAGAGAGAGGTGAAAAACATCAATAGGGCTCTGGCTGGTGTGGCTCAGTGGATTGGCACCAGGTTATGAACCCAAAGGTCGCTGGTTCGATTCCCAGCCAGGGCACATAACCAGGTCTCCAGCCAGGTGTCCAGATGGAGGCAAGTGAAAGGCAACCATACATGGATGCTTCTTTCCCTTTCTTCCTCCCTCCCTGCCTTTCTCTCTGAAAATAATAAATAAAATATTTTTTAAAAAATCAATAGGTTGCCTTCTCCTAATGCACCCCAACCAGAGATTGAACCCACAACTCTTCTCTCTATGGGACGATGTTCCAATCAACTGAACCATGCCATTCAAGGCCCATCATGCCTTTTCTTATCTACACAAAGCCCTCTGTAGATTAGCCTTCCTTTGTCTGTTTTCCCTCTTTCCTCCACTCTTGTGAATTTAGATACACCAGGGTCCTACTCCCATAGGAAATCCACCTTGATAACCTCCCCCTTGAGACAGCTCTATATTTTATGTTGTGAAAATCATTTAATCCTAGGTATGGCTGGACCCACTCTAGGTTCATGAATCCACAATTATTTCCAGCTCTGACCTCTGATCTGAGCACCAGTCTCATACAAAGAAAATAGAGCCACCTCTATTGCTTGGTCGGCAGGCATTTTTAAAAAAACATTTTGTTTATTTATGTTTAGAGAGAGGGGAAGGGAGGGAGAAAGAGAAGGAGAGAAACATCAATGCGTAGTTACCTCTTGAGTGCCCCCAACTGGGTACTTGGTCTGTGACCCAGGCATGTGCCCTGACTGGGACTCCAACTAGCGACCCTTTGAATCATAGGCCAGTGCTGGATCCCTGAGCCACACCAGCCAGGGCTCAGCAGGCATTTTAACATCTCATGAACAACTCTTAAATATCCCCCAAAGAGTTGCTTCTCCCTCCATGCTCACTACTTCCCCTCGACTTCCACACAAAAATATGCAGAAGTCTTGTTTCTCAATTCTTTCTTTTGTCCCCACCCTGTTAGCTAAAACCATTTAGTTTGTCATAGCTGGGAGGGGTGCCAATGGCATCTAGTGACTAGAGATGCTGTTAAACGTACTAAACGTACATGAGACAGCCTAGAAAAAACTGACTCACCCCTTGAAATACGTCAATTCTTCTCAGCAGAGGAACACTGTTGTAATGAAAGCGGTTGCTGTACAGGTCTTTCCTCACGCCCTAGCGCAATGCCATTTTCACTTCCCCTTGAACCACGCCATCCCGCATGACCTTATTCCTGGTTTATGTCTGCTCCCAAATCCGCCTCCTGCCATGGAATCCTGACGGCAGGGCCCTCATCTGTCTTCTTCTTGGCCCCCTGGCAAGGGCCCTCTTTCTATCTCCTTGTTCTTTTCATGTCTTTCTCTGTGTCTCTGTCTCCTCCTCTGTTTCTATCTCTTTATGTCCATCTCTCTGTGTGTCTCTATCTCGCTATAGATAAAGAGATATATGCACTATATAGCATTTACATAGAGAATATGTTTTGTTTTGTTTTTTTAAATTTTATTGTTGTTGTATTACATCCATCTGCTTTTTGCTCCCCTCTGTCCCCCTCCCCACCCACCCATTCCCCCCAAAATCAATCCCACCTGTTGTCCATGTCCATGTTTCCTTTAAACTAGGTTCTTGTCTAAGCCGCTCCCCTTTCCGACCTCTGCCTTCCCCCTCCCCCCAACCCCTTTCCCCCTGAACACTGAAGGCCTATTCATTGTATTCATATATTTGATTCTGTTTTGCTTGTTGTTAGTTTTGCTCATTATTGTCCCGTAATGGGTGAGATCATATGATATTTGTCCTTCACTGACTGGCTTATTTCACTAAGCATAATACTTTCCAGTTCCATCCATGTTGTTGCAAAGGGTACAAGTTCCTTCTTTCTTTCTGCCATATAGAATTCCATTGTGTAAATGTACCAAAGTTTTTTGATCCAATCATCCACTGATGGGCACTTAGGCTGTTTCCAGCACTTGGCTATTGTAAATAATGCTGCTACGAACATAGGTGTACATAGGTTCTTATGAATTGATGTTTCAGGATTCTTTGGGTATAGTCCAAGTACTGGAATTGCTGGATCAAAAGGCAGTTCCATTTTTAGTTTTTGAAGGAAACCCCATACTGTTTTCCACAGTGGCTGCACCAGCCTATATTCCCACCAACAGTGTATGAGGGTTCCCTTTGCCCCGCATCCTCGCCAACACTTGTTGTTTGTTGATTTGCTGATGATTGCCATTCTGACAGGTGTGGGGTGGTATCTCATTGTGGTTTTAATTTGTATCTCTCTGATGACTAGTGATGTTGAACATTCTTTCATATGCCTCTGGGCCCTTTGTATATCTTCCTCAGTGAGTTGTCTGTTCCAGTCCTTTGCCCTTTTTTTTTTTTAAAAGATTTTATTATTTTTCAGAGAGACAGGAAGGGAGAGAGGGAGAGAAACATCATTGTATGGTTGCCTTTCACCTGCCTCCAGCTACGGACCTGGCTGGAGACCTGGCTTGCAACCTGGTTATGTTGCCCTGGCTGAGAATCGAACCAGAGACCTTTGGGTTCACAGGCCGGCACCTTATCCACTGTGCTACCAGCCAAGGCTCTTTGCCCATTTTTCAATTGGCTGTCTGTCTCCCTGGTGTTGAGTTGCATTAGTTCTTTATATATTTTGGAGATCAAACCCTTGTCTGAGGTATCATTGGCAATTATGTTTTCCCATACAGTTGGTTCCCTTTGAATTTGGCTGATATTTTCTTTAGCTGAACAGAAACTTTTCAATTTCATATAGTCCCATTTGTTGATTCGTTCTTTGATTTCCTTTACCCTTGGTGAAGTATCAGTAAACATATTTCTGTGTAGGATATCCAGAAGTTTACTGCCTATATTTTTCTCCAGGACCTTTACGGTGGCACTGCTTATGTTTAAATCCTTTATCCATCTTGAGTTTATTCTGGTGTATGGTGTAAGTTGGCGGTCTAGTTTTATCTTTTTGCATGTTGCTGTCCAGTTCTCCCAACAACATTTATTGAAGAGACTATTTTTACTCCATTGGATGTTCCTTCCCCCTTTGTCAAATATTTGTTGACCATAGAGTCCTGGGTTAATTTCTGGGCTCTCTATTCTGTTCCATTGATCTATATGTCTATTCTTATGCCAGTACCATGCTGTTTTGATGACAGTAGCCTTGTAGTATTGTTTGAAGTCCAGTATTGTGATTCCTCCTACCTTGCTCTTCTTTCTCAAGATTGTGGTGGCTATTCATGGACATTTTTGTCTCCATATAAATTTTTGAAGTATTTTTTCTATTTCTGTGAAGTCTGTCATTGGTATTTTAATTGGGATTGCATTGAATCTGTAGATTGCTTTGGATAGTATGGACATTTTAATGATGTTAATTCTTCCCATCCGTGAACATGATAGAGGCTTCCATTTATTTGTGTCTTCCTTGATTTCTTTCTTTATTGTTCTATAGTTTTCTGAGTACAGGTCTTTTACCTCCTTAGTTAAGTTGATTCCTAGGTACTTTATTTTTCTTGTTGCTATGGTAAATGGGATTTGTTTTTTCGCTTCTATTTCTGTTGTTTCATTTTTGGTATACAAAAATGCTTTTGATTTCTGGATATTGACTTTATACCCAGCTTTTTTGCTACATTTGCTTATTAGGTCGAGTAAGTTTTTGGTGGAGCCAATCAGGTTTTGTATGTACACTATCATATCATCTTCAAATAATGACAGTTTGACGTCCTCCTTTCCAATTTGGATACCTTTGATTCCTTTTTCTTCTCTGATGGCTATAGCTAGAACTTCCAAGACTATGTTGAATAGAAGTGAGAAAGTGGACAGCCTTGTCTCGTTCCTGATCTTAGGGGGAAAGCTTTCAGTTTTTGTCCATAAAGTATGATGTTGGCTTCAGGTTTCTCATACATGGCCTTTATGATGTTGAGGTATGCTCCCTCTATTCCCATTTTGCTGAGGGTTTTTATCATAAATGGTTGCTGCACTTTATCAAATGCTTTTTCAGCATCTATTGATAGGATCATATGGTTTTTATCTTTCAATTTGTTGATGTGGTGTATTACATTTATTGATTTTCGAATGTTGTACCATCCTTGCATCCCTCGGATGAAGTCCACTTGATCATGGTGTATGATCTTTGTAATATACTGCTGAATCCGATTGGCCAATATTTTGTTGAGAATTTTAGCATCTATGTTCATCAGAGATATTGGCCTGTAGCTTTCTTTCTTAGTTGGATCTTGCCCTGGTTTTGGGATTGGAATAATATTGGCCTCAGGGAAAGAGTTTGGGAGTCTTCCCTCTTCCTGAACTTTTTGGTATAGTTTGAGGAGGATAGGAGTTAGTTCTTCTTTAAATGTTTGGTAAAATTCACCTGTGTAGCCATCTGGACCAGGGCTTTTGTGCTTTGGGTGATTTTGGATTACTTCTTCAATTTCACTAGTTGTTATTGGCCTACTCAGGCTTTCTGCTTCTTCTGGGTTCAGTTTTGGTAGATTATACCTTTCCAGAAATGTGTCCATTTCATCCAGGTTGTCATATTTTTTGTCATATAGTTATTTGTAGTAATTTCTTACAATCTTTTGTATTTCTGAAGTATCAGTTGTGATTTCCCCTCTTTCAGTTCTGATTTTGTTTATTTGGGTCCTCTCTCTCTTTTTCTTGATGAGTCTGGATAAGGGCTTGTCAATTTTGTTTATTTTTTCAAAGAACCAGCTCCTGGTCCTGTCGATTCTTCGAATTGTAGTTTGAATCTCTGAGTTATTTAGTTCTGCTCTAATCTTGATGATTTCCTTCCTTCTACTTGCTCTGGGCTTTGTTTGTTGTTGTTCCTCTAGTTGTTGCAGCTTTGTGGTTAGGTCGTTTTTATAAACTTCTTGTAACCTTTTTTGGAAGGCCTGTGTTGCTATAAATTTCCCCCTGAGAACTGCCTTTGCTGTATCCCATAGGTTTTGGGCTGTTCTGTGTTCATTGTCATTTGTTTCCAGGAACTTTTTGATTTCATCTTTGATCTCATTGTTGACCCCTTCATTGCTTAAAAGCATGTTATTCAGTCTCCATGAGTTAGAGAATTTTGGGGGTTTTCCCTTGATATTGGTTTCTAGTTTCAAGCCATTGTGATCTGAGAAGATACTTTGTATGATTTCCATTTTCCTGTATTTGTGGAGGCTTGTCTTGGGACATACCATGTGGTCTATCTTAGAGAATGATCCATGTGCCTTTAAAAAGAATGTGTATTTTGCTTCTTTGGGGTAAAAGACTCTGTATACATCAGTTAGGTCCATTTCCTCTAGAGTGCTGTTCAATGCCACAACATCTCTGGGGATTTTTTGTTTGGAAGATCTGTCCATTATTGATAGTGGGGTATTAAAATCCCCTACTATTAGTGTGTTGCTGTCTATGTCTTTCTTAAAGTCTTCCAAGATTTTTCTTATATATTTCGGAGCTCCTATGTTGTGTGTGCATATGTTTATCAGAGTTATTTCTTCTTGATGGATTGTTCCCTTAAGTATTATGAAATGCCCATCTTTGTCCCTTTTTATGGCCTTCATTGTAAAATCTATTTTATCTGAAATCAGTATTGCTACCCCAGCTTTTTTTTCATGTCCATTTGCTTGATATATAGTTTTCCATCCCTTCACTCTCAATCTGTGTCGATCTTTTGTTCTGAGGTGGGTCTCTTGAAGACAGCATATATGTGGGTCATGTTGTCTTATCCATTCGGCTACCCTATGTCTTTTGAT